>ARYC01000778.1:0-125297 GCA_000711775.1 Oxytricha trifallax | reverse complement strand
AAGAATTCAGCTATTATTGCTTTAATTACACAGCTTTCAAGCAGTGTGAGCGAACAGTTGAGGGACTACGCTTTAAGAGCAGTGCAATAGACTTATAGTTCAGTACTGGTTTGAGTTATTCACTGTATATATCACATCCATAACGCAGTTTAAACACTAAATAGATACTCTTCATCATAAATAGACCCCAAAAGCTTGTAATTTTAGTCTCGCATTTAATTAATAACCCTAACCTCTAACAAATTCCCTACAAATCAAAGCCCTTATAAACCTCATTTAGGGGTTTTGGGGTTTTGAAGGCCGCTCTTCTTAACAGGTTAGCGCTCATTTTAGTTTGTTGATATATTTATTATAATAATGATAAAATCTACCGAGATAAACTATTATAGTAGTGTATAAGACACTCTGGTAGATTCTTTGCTGAGAGGAAAGATAATTAATTAATCATAAAAGACTGTAAGTTGACATATTTTATGAGAATTTTATTCGTTTTAATAAATTAAATTACTCCTAATGAAGTTTTGTTTCTTTTGGAGGTCCTCCAAATCAAGTTTGAACTTAATATGGAGGACCTCCTAAAATAATTAAACATTATTAGGCGCAATTTAATGGAGATAGTTTGATAAAATGGAAATCAATCTGTGAAACTTGGAGCAGGTTTTTCAATGCTTTTCCGCATATCTTTTCAAGGTTGACCTCCAGTAGGTCCTCCCTATTTAGTAGTAAGATTTTAATAAACTTAGAATGGATTCCATAATTTTAAATTTCATTAACATTTCTAGAAAGAGGAAGCAAGATGGAGTCTATGAATGATGCTATGAAGAGAATTTAATCTTCAAGATTTAATAGGAAAATTTCGAAGTAAAGATGACTTCTATAGGTACTTGGTTTAGCAAGGTAAACTTTTAACTAATACTAATAGGTTAACCATAGTTGGATTGTTCTTGCCAACCCAGGAAGGAACTAAAATCTCATTCTTAAATCCTTACTGAATGAAGAGAAAAAAGCTTTTAAGTCTAATGAAATTAGGATGATAGAGATACCTAACTACCCTGAAATATCAGTGACAAACCTATATGACGATGCTATGAGTGATCCAGTCGTAGCTCTCTACCTTCCATCAAAGCTACAGCTCTCTAATAAGTTGCCAGAGAGAAACTTCTTCCTTGGTGTTCTTGCAACTCTGAAACCTGAGTACTTAAATGAAGTTATTTAAGAAGCTCATAAGAAACGCTACAGCATCTCTCCTGAAGAAAAAGAGAAGCAAGGTATTAAAATAAGTAACACATGGCTCTAGGAACTTCAAAAGCATCCTTTCATCTCAAGTAAGCTTAGCCTTCTAACTTTATAGAAAAACCTGGTAATGCTATATACTTGATGAAAGAGCGCAGCAAATTAAACAGAGAGAGAAAGTCTCAAGTAAAACATGAATTGAGTAAGAGGCTCCTCAAAGATTTATAAAAGGCAGAAGTGATGAACATAGATGCAGGAGTTGGCACTTGGAGAAGAAACATAGGCCCAAGCAAGCCTTAAGAGGAAGAAAAGAAAGAGAAGCCAAATCCCTTTACGGCAAATTTAATATGTGAACTTATTCATTCGTTTAAATTTAATACTTATTTATAAACACAAAATCTACCTTCTCTTGCCATACTTTAGCTTTATCATCGCTGATTCTTTTAGCAGCACTCTTTATTAAATCGACTGTATCTATCTTCAAGTCGTCCATTAAGTGATAGAGTAGAAGTTTCTTGTAGTGGCCTTTCAATAACCCCAATATAATTCAATTCCATTAAACTAAGGGCTGTAAGGAACATTAAATACAGGTGTTATGTTTAGCCTTTCATATTCCTTCCTTGAGCCTTTAGTTTTATGAACTGATAAGTTATCAACGAACAGAATAATCTCTTAGTCAGCGTATTTGCCTCTGAGTTATTGTAAGAACTTAATATATTATTCAGTCTTTATAGAGCGAGGGTGGATAACATAAGTCTCTAGGCCACTATCTTCACTGATTCCACCAAGGATTGCATGAGTTTATATCTTTACTTTTTAGTCATAAACTTCTATATTACTATACCTCTTGTACCAAGACCTTGATATAAATGTATTGAATGTGAATACAGCTTCATCAGCGTGTATGAACTTTATATTATGCTCTTAAGACCTCTGCATTTAATCGAATATATAATTTAAATTAGTCTTATAAAATGGAACATTAAAGTCAATCACTCTCTTTATGCGATTGACTGTCTTGTAAGATATTCCGTTGTTTTTTATATGTTCGCTATGGATTATGCAGAGATATGAAGCTCAGGAAATTGGCGATGAAACATCACAGCTCTCTAGGCTAGAGAGAAGTGAGCCCAGTATTTAAGAGTCTTATCATTAATTAGATAATCGATATGATGCTGCTAAAATTTTAGAGGTCTTTTAGGCTTAGAATTTAGCTGCTGTCTCTTTAAATTCAATGCTAATAGACAATGAGACCTCATAGTTGCAGGAGATTTATGGAGCAGTCTTGCAATAGATGTATAATTCAGAACAGGCTAGAGTTATTCACTGTATTCATCTCATCCATAAGGCAACTTAAACAATAAATCTATATACTCGCTGTCATAAACTGACCCCAAACCTCGCATATACTCACTTAAATTACTAATATTTAAACATAAAACCCCTACATAAACCCTATAAAAACCCTAATAAAGTATGCCTTAATAGTCTACTTTTATCAATCAAAAACTCAATCAAACTACTGAAATGGTTTTGGGGTTTTGACTGTTATTACTCAAAAAATATTGATAAATTAAAATATATATTAAAGTGAGAAAAATAATCTTAATATTTTTTAATTTACTGCACTAATCAAATAATTTTAAGAAATCGATTTAAATTTGCTTTATTTTATTGCAAATAATTAGAAATTTTTAACATTTAAGAATAAATTTAAGTAAATATTATCTTTCCTTTTGGATGAATAAAATAAATTATTATAGAATAAATCTCCATTATTAAAATAAAGTAATGGTAAATCAAGATTTTATCATAAAAAAAACAATTTTATTAATTTTTTTAAGCATTAGCAATATAAGCAGCAGATTTCTTGGAGTCTGCTTAAACCTGCTAACTTATTGCTAGCTACTCTTCTTCGCTGTCATACTCATCATAATAATCATCGTCATCATTATTTTAGGAATACATTCAAAATTGGTAAATTAATTTTAGTTAAATATGTAATATATCAAAATCGCGGCAGTTAAAGTTGGCCAATTTAAACTATCTTGGGCTCATACTATAGATAATTCAAAATTAGCTGGACTTTACTATTGGCGGTACTATTTTATCTCATCCCTTGAGCGAGATAACTTGAATTTAATTAAACCCTCTAAATTCATTAAATTATACCTTTACATTATATTCAAGTTATCTCGCTCAAGGGATCAGATAAATAGTACCGCCAATAGTAAAGTCCAGCTAATTTTGAATTATCTATAGAATGAGCCCAAGATAGTTTAAATTGGCCAACTTTAACTGCCAAGATTTTGATTAATTACATATTTAACTATAATTAATTTCCTAATTTTGAATGTATTCCAACAATATTCTCTTCGTTTCTCTTGCTCTAATTTGCGTCCTTTGATAGCATGTTGAATTCATCTTGGAATTCTCTCCCTCTGTCTATCTGTATTTAGATTTAATTCAAGTTCAACAAGTTAAAGAACTTTTTGAGATATAATTTAATGTTTTTGATGATTTTGGAGTTATTCATACTTAAGTAATTCCTTGAATGAAATTGATTGAATATTATGAATATATATATAAATACTTCAAGACGCTAATCTTTCTTTCTTCAATTTTACCAAGCAAGGGGAATGTGAAAACTCCAATTAAAGTTATAATTCCAATCGATATAAAACTCATCAAATTTATAAATTAATTAATTTTTATACCTTTTCACATATTAAGGTTTTCAGCATCAAAGAAAATGCTATACACAAAATACTATCATAATAAAAATAATAAAATATAAATTTATATATAGCTTTGATTGATCTGATGTTTTCATGGTGTTATCCTAAATGTTTTATTCTTGAATAGTACCCAGGAAATTTAGCTGACTCATGCCATTGTTAAATACATAGTAAACTCTAAATAATAAATTTACTCTAAAAAGTAATTTAATTGGGACTAAAGAGAAGCAAAAATAATTTAAATATAAATATAAATAAAAATTAATAAAGTTTAGAGATTTCTCAACAAATCTGAAGCAGTTTAAATATCTTTATTTTTAGATATTTTTATATAATAAATATTATAAATCGTATGAAAATTTGAGATTATGGATAAATTAACAAAATTGAAAATTATCTTTGGTTTATATTTCAAATTTTGAGTTGAATTTTGATTTAAATTATATATTTATAAAAATTCCTACTAGATAGGGTGGCATACAGAATGAAGCGAGAACAAGATTAACAACAAACCGCTTCCAAAAAAGAAATCTTGATATAGAACCTTTGCTAAACCTATATTCATTTTGTAAAATATAATTCTTGTAAATAATAGCAAAAAATAGCTGTAATTTAATCCACAAATTATAAAAAACAGTTTACTTAACCAGGGCACTTGTTAAAAACAACATTCTAAATAAAAATAACTTTGAAAAAATTGAAATTATTTTCTAATGACTTATTCAAAAAGCTTATAAATTTAAAAGTGATTGTGAAATAGAATATGTACATGGTGCTGTTGGCCATTGAATATTTAATGATGCTTTACTATACTACGAGACTTGCTGATGTTTAAACATTCACTGAAGTATTCAGCTCTCTCGAATTAATGCTTGATTTAATTATAATTATTATTCGATTTAAATAATCCTATAGTTGAAATTACTTTATAAATTTCCTATAATAATTTACTTGACATAGGCAAAAATGAACACGATTAGATTATAAAAGCAGATAGTTCAAGCAATATAACAAATTCTGCACAAAATAAGGCAAGCATTCATGTTTACATAAACTGCATTTTTCTTGGAATTTATCTCACCGCAATTATAATTTAAAGGATGAAATAGATTTTCTCCTTTTTTAGTTTAAAAAATTACAATCAAATCAATAGGATTACAAATTTTTTGATTTAATTACCTGCTATAATTTTTGCCAGTTAAATCTTTAAAATAAATTCTTTCGATAAAACAAAAGAGTCAAGCTAAACTTACAATATTGGTTTGTATAAAACAAAATCATTTTTCTGTAAGTTAAAGATTAATTATATATTCAAAATAAATTGAAAATATACGATTTCCTTGAATTAGGACAGGTGGCGAAGTTATTTATCAGAAATCTTTTTGTTTTATGGCTTCCAAGTCAACTTAGAATACTAAGGTACTTTAACATCAAAACTAAGATTGATGTTTGATTTTAAAATTAAATAGTGACATGTTAAAATTAATTGAAATGCTCTCTCAATATTAATTGGAAAATAAATTTCTAAAGTATACCTATTGAAGGGACTATCTCTATTTTTGGTTCTCACACAAACAGTTCTCCAAGTCCCTGTAATAGTGAGTTGCTTTATTGTACTGAGAGCACTTATTCTACATTTAATTCCCAAATTAGCAATTATAGCGTGCATTTGTTTAGGGCTTTTGGTTATTATGTTTTCTGTTACTATCATATACTCCCTCAAATTCTACAATATTTCTAATTATTTTTATATTATTCAGGGGAAATTAATAAATTTCAAGAAATATATAAGATATCCATTTTAAAGAAATGCAAAATATAAGTATTATAAAAATTAATATGGAAGTTCCTAACGATGAAATTTCTTGGTCATTTAACTATTCAAGTGGAGTGTACTTCAAAACTATAATAAAGATAATTTAGGAAAAATTGCTTGAAAATATGGACAATAATTATTCATGAAAACAAAATGAATATACTTCTTATAATTTATTAATTAAGATGATATAAAGAGTTAAATATTAAATTAAATTGTTACCAACCAATCATGAAAAACAAAATATATAATTTTTTATTATTTAAATTAAATTCTAGTCTCTAAAGCAAATTAAAATTTGAGATTTTAATCTTGTAGATTTATGACAAATATAGAAAAATACCTTCTTAAAATTTTTTACTTTAAGAGGAATAGTTTTGGATAATTTAAAAAATATTTATTCTTTAAAGTACTTTGACAAAGACAAAAGTAAGTTGAGTAAAGGAATTTAGATAAATCTGTAATTAGTTTTCTGGATGTCAATAATTTCTAGATGAAGTTTGCAGTGCCAAGATTTTTGTAAAAACTTATAAAGTCATGATTAAAGGTTTATTATTAAACTTACTTTAACTCATTTAGGATTGAAAAAGTCTAAATTTCATGGCCCTTAAAACAACCTTTAACTTTAATATATTATAATAGGCAAAATTTGCTTAGACTTTTAAGCTTGATTTAGAATTTATAAGGCCAAAAAGTTAATTTAGAGAGGGTTTTTATAAGAATTTTAAAACCATATTAAAAAGATCACATCTAAAATTTTTTGGCTTTTTCTAATATAAGCAATTAATAATTAAAATACATAGAAGAATAGTCTATAAAGGATAACTTCAAAATATATAATTTAATTCTTGAAATGTATAGTTAATAAAAAAAGTATTTATCGCTTGTATAAATTATCAATAAAATTAATTGCTTTATATTTTTAAAAAAAAAAAACGAGTTAAGAAAAAATTCTATTACTGATATGCTTTCTTCATTAATATTATTCAAATTTTTATATCATAAAACATTAAAAAAGAGATGAATAAAACATATTAAGAATCCCTTATTGCTTAAAAGAATATTTGAAATTCTATTTATTTTATAAAAACTAACCTAATTCTTTGCTCGTAAGAGCTTTTTAGAGACAGATTAAACGAAAGGGGAGTGACGATAGCAATGTTGTTAATTGTAACAGGAACATTAAAACATAAAAAAATATATAAAAGAAATATTAATAAGTGATTCTATTATCAATAATGTAGAATATAATATATATATATATTAATAGAGAAAAGAAAATTAAATAAATAATTCAATGAAAAAAATAAGAAATTTAATTAGTTAACTATAATAAAAAAATTAAAAAAAAAGAGTTTAAATATAAAAACTATCAAATATTTATTTGAAGGTAGCATTAATAATTTTAAAAATAAAAATATAAGAAAAAAAATTTAAGTATATTATATAAAATTAATGACAATCAACAAAACTAAAAAATCAAAAATAATTCTCTCTTTAACATACTATATCATCAAAAGCAATATTGAAGAAATACAATTGAAATTAAGAAAAAATAATTAAATTAATAAATATTAAATCAAATTAATGGCAGTTAATGTTTGCCAATCCCTCTTTCAGGTGCCTGGTAAAATTTTTAAAGTAGCTTCCTCTGCTAAAGTTAATCGAAACTATCAAATTCGTACTTGGTACAGTTTGCATAAGTCTTTCTAGATTTAATCAAAGTCTACCTGGTTTTAGAAGGATGTTCTTTATTGGCACTTAAAGTTGGTTCTATCCACAAATTTAGATTCAAGAAGCAAAAAATAGCACCCAAAAAGTCTAAAATGATTTATAGCTAATTCTATATAGATTTTGCCCTTCCTGAGCCTGACAAAAAGTAAAAAATGGAGGAGGAACAGCAGCTGTAGCTGGATGTAAAAATTCTAACAGGCACCTGAAAGAGGGAATATAAGCAATCTTGGGCTCAATCTATAGAGAATTAAAAATTAGCTGGACTTCATTATTGGCGGTACTATTTTATAGCATCCCAGGAACAAGATATCTTGAATATAATGTGAAGGTATAATTTAATGAATTTAGACGGTTTAATTAAATAAAAGTTATCTCGCTCATGGGATGCAATAAAATAGTACCGCCAATAAAAAAATCCAGTTATATTTTAATTATATTTAGAATGAGCAATCCCTCTTTCAGGTGCCTGTTAGAATTTTTACATCCAGCTACAGCTGCTGTCCCTCCTCCATTTTTTACTTTTTGTCAGGCTCAGGAAGGGCAAAATCTATATAGAATTAGCTATAAATCCTTTTTGACTTTTTGGGTGCTATTTTTTGCTTCTTGAATCTAAATTTGTGGATAGAACCAACTTTAAGTGCCAATAAAGAACATCCTTCTATATCCAGGTAGACTTTGCTTAAATCTAGATAGACTTATGCAAACTGTACCAAGTACGAATTTGATAGTTTCGATCAACTTTGGCAGAGGAAGCTACTTTAAAAATTTTACCGGGCAGCTGAGAGGAATAGATCGTTTTGGTTGGACAACTATAATATCACTAATTAAATTAAATAATTATTAATTTAATAATAATGTCTCAATTTAAATTTATTCCTACTATAATAAAACTTAAAAGGCCTGTATCTTCACGCGTTTTGAAGATAAATCAATTCTGATTTTATATTCGTGTTCAGCGAGGTGTAAATGACCAGAATCGTTATTTTCGGGAGTTTTTGGGAAATATAAATTGCAAGTTGAGTTTTGCCGGGGGAAGGTTCGGCCCTGGACAAATTTTTGAAAACCCAAAAATGGACAAAATGACCCCCGATAACTTTTGAAAATGGCTATATATCTGGTGTTCCCGTGTCACACTCTTGTTCAGGAGCCCAAATTTAGTGGATTTGCTTAATTCCAGGTCATCTCATGAATTTCCTTGACCCTCTCCCGCTGCCTTGAAAACCCCAAAATTCTCTCTATAACATACTCACTCATCAATTGCTATAATAAAACTTAAAAGACCAGTATCTTCACGCGTTTTGAAGATAAATCAATTCTGATTTTATATTCGTGTTCAGCGAGGTGTAAATGACCAGAATCGTTATTTTCGGAAGTTTTTGGGAAATATAAATTGCAAGTTGAGTTTTGCCGGGGGAAGGTTCGGCCCTGGACAAATTTTGAAAACCCAAAAATGGACAAAATGACCCCCCTATAACTTTTGAAAATGACTATATATCTGGTGTTCCGGTGTCACACTCTTGTTCAGGAGTCCAAATTTAGTGGATTTGCTTAATTCCAGGTCATCTCATGAATTTCCTTGACCCTCTCCCGCTGCCTTGAAAACCCCAAAATTCTCTCTATAACATACTCACTCATTAATTGCTATAATAAAACTTAAAAGGCCTGTATCTTCACGCGTTTTGAAGATAAATCAATTCTGATTTTATATTCGTGTTCAGCGAGGTGTAAATGACCAGAATCGTTATTTTTGGGTGTTTTTGGGAAATATAAATTGGAAGTTGTGTTTTGCCGGGGGGAGGTTCGGCCCTGGACAAATTTTGAAAACCCAAAAATGGACAAAATGACCCCCCTATATCTTTTGAAAATGACTATATATCTGGTGTTCCGGTGTCACACTCTTGTTCAGGAGCCCAAATTTAGTGGATTTGCTTAATTCCAGGTCATCTCATGAATTTCCTTGACCCTCTCCCGCTGCCTTGAAAACCCCAAAATTCTCTCTTTAACATACTCACTCATTAATTGCTATAATAAAACTTAAAAGGCCTGTATCTTCACGCTTTTTGAAGATAAATCAATTCTGATTTTATATTAGTGTTCAGCGAGGTGTAAATGACCAGAATCGTTATTTTCGGGAGTTTTTGGGAAATATAAATTGCAAGTTGAGTTTTGCCGGGGGAAGGTTCGGCCCTGGACAAATTTTTGAAAACCCAAAAATGGACAAAATGACCCCCGATAACTTTTGAAAATGGCTATATATCTGGTGTTCCGGTGTCACACTCTTGTTCAGGAGCCCAAATTTAGTGGATTTGCTTAATTCCAGGTATCTCATGAATTTCCTTGACCCTCTCCCGCTGCCTTGAAAACCCCAAAATTCTCTCTTTAACATACTCACTCATTAATTGCTATAATAAAACTTAAAAGGCCTGTATCTTCACGCTTTTTGAAGATAAATCAATTCTGATTTTATATTAGTGTTCAGCGAGGTGTAAATGACCAGAATCGTTATTTTTGTGTGTTTTTGGGAAATATAAATTGCAAGTTGAGTTTTGCCGGGATAAGTTCGGCCCTGGACATATTTGAAAAGCCAAAAATGGACAAAATGACCCGCTATAACTTTTGGAAATGGCTATATATCTGGTGTTCCGGTGTCACACTCTTGTTCAGGAGCCCAAATTTAGTGGATTTGCTTAATTCCAGGTCATCTCATGAATTTCCTTGACCCTCTCCCGCTGCCTTGAAAACCCCAAAATTCTCTCTTTAACATACTCACTCATTAATTGCTATAATAAAACTTAAAAGGCCTGTATCTTCACGCTTTTTGAAGATAAATCAATTCTGATTTTATATTAGTGTTCAGCGAGGTGTAAATGACCAGGATCGTTATTTTCTGGTGTTTTTGGGAAATATAAATTGCAAGTTGAGTTTTGCCGGGGGAAGGTTCGGCCCTGGACAAATTTTTGAAAACCCAAAAATGGACAAAATGACCCCCCTATAACTTTTGAAAATGACTATATATTTGGTGTTCCGGTGTCACACTCTTGTTCAGGAGCCCAAATTTAGTGGATTTGCTTAATTCCAGGTCATCTCATGAATTTCCTTGACACTCTCCCGCTGCATTGAAAACCCCAAAATTCTCTCTATAACATACTCACTCATTAATTGCTATAATAAAACTTAAAAGGCCTGTATCTTCACGCGTTTTGAAGATAAATCAATTCTGATTTTATATTAGTGTTCAGCGAGGTGTAAATGACCAGAATCGTTATTTTCGGGAGTTTTTGGGAAATATAAATTGCAAGTTGAGTTTTGCCGGGGGAAGGTTCGGCCCTGGACAAATTTTTGAAAACCCAAAAATGGACAAAATGACCCCCGATAACTTTTGAAAATGACTATATATCTGGTGTTCCAGTGTCACACTCTTGCTCAGGAGCCCAAATTTAGTAGATTTGCATAATTCCAGGTAATCTCATGAATTTCCATGACCATCTTTTGATGTTCTCAAAAACCCAAAAATGAAGGGCTAAGGGTTATATAAGGAAATTGATGAAAATTGCTAAAATGCATATTTTACTTATATCTTTGCGCGTTTTGAAGATAAATCAATTCTGATTTTATATTCGTGTTCTGCGAGGTCTTAAAAACCAGAATCATTATACTCGGATGTTTTTTGGAAATATGAAATGGAAGTTTTATTTTGCCGGGGAAAGGTTCGGTCCTGGACAAATTTTTGAAAACCGAAAAATTGACAAAATGACCCCCCTATAACTTTTGAAAATGACTATATATTTGGTGTTCCAGTGTCACACTCTTGTCAGGAGCCCAAATTTAGTGGATTTGCTTAATTCCAGGTCATCTCATGAATTTCCTTGACACTCTCCCGCTGCATTGAAAACCCCAAAATTCTCTCTATAACATACTCACTCATTCAATTGCTATAATAAAACTTAAAAGGCCTGTATCTTCACGCGTTTTGAAGATAAATCAATTCTTATTTTATATTCGTGTTCAGCGAGGTCTAAATGACCAGAATCCTTATATTCGGGTGTTTCTAGGAAGTATAAATTGCAGGTTTAGTTTTGCCGGGGGAAGGTTCGGCCCTGGACAAATTTTTGAAAAAGCCAAAAATGGACAAAATGACCCCCCTATAACTTTTGAAAATGACTATGTATCTGGTGTTCCGGTGTCACACTCTTGTTCAGGAGCCCAAATTTAGTGGATTTGCTTAATTCCAGGTCATCTCATGAATTTCCTTGACACTCTCCCGCTGCATTGAAAACCCCAAAATTCTCTCTATAACATACTCACTCATTAATTGCTATAATAAAACTTAAAAGGCCTGTATCTTCACGCGTTTTGAAGATAAATCAATTCTGATTTTATATTAGTGTTCAGCGAGGTGTAAATGACCAGGATCGTTATTTTCTGGTGTTTTTGGGAAATAAAAATTGCAAGTTGAGTTTTGCCGGGGAAAGGTTCGGCCCTGGACAGAATTTTTAAAAACCCAAAAATGGACAAAATGACCCCCCTATAACTTTTGAAAATGACTATATATCTGGTGTTCCGGTGTCACACTCTTGTTCAGGAGCCCAAATTTAGTGGATTTGCTTAATTCCAGGTCATCTCATGAATTTCCTTGACCCTCTCCCGCTGCCTTGAAAACCCCAAAATTCTCTCTATAACATACTCACTCATTAATTGCTATAATAAAACTTAAAAGGCCTGTATCTTCACGCGTTTTGAAGATAAATCAATTCTGATTTTATATTCGTGTTCAGCGAGGTGTAAATGACCAGAATCGTTATTTTCGGGAGTTTTTGGGAAATATAAATTGCAAGTTGAGTTTTGCCGGGGGAAGGTTCGGCCCTGGACAAATTTTGAAAACCCAAAAATGGACAAAATGACCCCCGATAACTTTTGAAAATGGCTATATATCTGGTGTTCCGGTGTCACACTCTTGTTCAGGAGCCCAAATTTAGTGGATTTGCTTAATTCCAGGTCATCTCATGAATTTCCTTGACCCTCTCCCGCTGCCTTGAAAACCCCAAAATTCTCTCTTTAACATACTCACTCATTAATTGCTATAATAAAACTTAAAAGGCCTGTATCTTCACGCTTTTTGAAGATAAATCAATTCTGATTTTATATTAGTGTTCAGCGAGGTGTAAATGACCAGAATCGTTATTTTCGGGAGTTTTTGGGAAATATAAATTGCAAGTTGAGTTTTGCCGGGGGAAGGTTCGGCCCTGGACAAATTTTTGAAAACCCAAAAATGGACAAAATGACCCCCGATAACTTTTGAAAATGGCTATATATCTGGTGTTCCGGTGTCACACTCTTGTTCAGGAGCCCAAATTTAGTGGATTTGCTTAATTCCAGGTCATCTCATGAATTTCCTTGACCCTCTCCCGCTGCCTTGAAAACCCCAAAATTCTCTCTTTAACATACTCACTCATCAATTGCTATAATAAAACTTAAAAAGCCTGTATCTTCACGCTTTTTGAAGATAAATCAATTCTGATTTTATATTAGTGTTCAGCGAGGTGTAAATGACAAGAATCGTTATTTTCGGGAGTTTTTGGGAAATATAAATTGCAAGTTGAGTTTTGCCGGGAGAAGGTTCGGCCCTGGACAAATTTTTGAAAACCTAAAATGGACAAAATGACCCCCCTATAACTTTTGAAAATGACTATATATCTGGTGTTCCGGTGTCACAATATTGTTCAGGAGCCCAAATTTAGTGGATTTGCTTAATTCCAGGTCATCTCATGAATTTCCTTGACCCTCTCCCGCTGCCTTGAAAACCCCAAAATTCTCTCTTTAACATACTCACTCATCAATTGCTATAATAAAACTTAAAAGGCCTGTATCTTCACGCTTTTTGAAGATAAATCAATTCTGATTTTATATTCGTGTTCAGCGAGGTGTAAATGACCAGAATCGTTATTTTCGGGAGTTTTTGGGAAATATAAATTGCAAGTTGAGTTTTGCCGGGGGAAGGTTCGGCCCTGGACAAATTTTGAAAACCAAAAATGGACAAAATGACCCCCCTATAACTTTTGAAAATGGCTATATATCTGGTGTTCCGGTGTCACACTCTTGTTCAGGAGCCCAAATTTAGTGGATTTGCTTAATTCCAGGTCATCTCATGAATTTCCTTGACCCTCTCCCGCTGCCTTGAAAACCCCAAAATTCTCTCTATAACATACTCACTCATCAATTGCTATAATAAAACTTAAAAGACCAGTATCTTCACGCGTTTTGAAGATAAATCAATTCTGATTTTATATTCGTGTTCAGCGAGGTGTAAATGACCAGAATCGTTATTTTCGGAAGTTTTTGGGAAATATAAATTGCAAGTTGAGTTTTGCCGGGGGAAGGTTCGGCCCTGGACAAATTTTGAAAACCCAAAAATGGACAAAATGACCCCCGATAACTTTTGAAAATGGCTATATATCTGGTGTTCCCGTGTCACACTCTTGTTCAGGAGCCCAAATTTAGTGGATTTGCTTAATTCCAGGTCATCTCATGAATTTCCTTGACCCTCTCCCGCTGCCTTGAAAACCCCAAAATTCTCTCTATAACATACTCACTCATCAATTGCTATAATAAAACTTAAAAGACCAGTATCTTCACGCGTTTTGAAGATAAATCAATTCTGATTTTATATTCGTGTTCAGCGAGGTGTAAATGACCAGAATCGTTATTTTCGGAAGTTTTTGGGAAATATAAATTGCAAGTTGAGTTTTGCCGGGGGAAGGTTCGGCCCTGGACAAATTTTGAAAACCCAAAAATGGACAAATGACCCGCCTATAACTTTTGAAAATGGCTATATATCTGGTGTTCCGGTGTCACACTCTTGTTCAGGAGCCCAAATTTAGTGGATTTGCTTAATTCCAGGTCATCTCATGAATTTCCTTGACCCTCTCCCGCTGCCTTGAAAACCCCAAAATTCTCTCTATAACATACTCACTCATCAATTGCTATAATAAAACTTAAAAGACCTGTATCTTCACGCGTTTTGAAGATAAATCAATTCTGATTTTATTTTCTTGTTCAGCGAGGTGTAAATGACCAGAATCGTTATTTTCGGGAGTTTTTGGGAAATATAAATTGCAAGTTGAGTTTTGCCGGGGGAAGGTTCGGCCCTGGACAAATTTTTAAAACTCAAAAATGGACAAATTGACCCCCCTATAACTTTTGAAAATGACTATATATCTGGTGTTCCGGTGTCACACTCTTGTTCAGGAGTCCAATTTTAGTGGATTTGCTTAATTCCAGGTCATCTCATGAATTCCTTGACCCTCTCCTTCTGCCTTGAAAACCCTAAAATTCTCTGTTTAACATACTCACTCATTGGTTGTTTTAATAAAACTTAAAATGCCTGTATCTTTGCGCGTTTTGAAGATAAATCAATTCTGATTTTATATTCGTGTTCAGCGAGGTGTAAATGACCAGAATCGTTATTTTCGGGTGTTTTTGGGAAGTATAAATTGCAAGTTGAGTTTTGCCGGGGGAAGGTTCGGCCCTTGACACATTTTTGAAATCCCAAAAATGGACAAAATGACCCCCGATAACTTTTGAAAATGGCTATATATTTGGTGTTCCCGTGTCACACTCTTGTTCAGGAGCCCAAATTTATGGATTTGCTTAATTCCAGGTCATCTCATGAATTTTCTTGACCCTCTCCCGCTGCCTTGAAAACCCCAAAATCTCTCTTTAACATACTCACTCATTAATTGCTATAATTAAACTTAATAGGGCTGTATCTTTGCGCGTTTTGAAGATAAATTAATTCTGATTTTATATTCGTGTTCAGCGAGGTGTAAATGACCAGAATCGTTATTTTCGGGAGTTTTTGGGAAATATAAATTGCAAGTTGAGTTTTGCCGGGGGAAGGTTCGGCCCTGGACAAATTTTTGAAAACCCAAAAATGGACAAAATGACCCCCGATAACTTTTGAAAATGGCTATATATCTGGTGTTCCCGTGTCACACTCTTGTTCAGGAGCCCAAATTTAGTGGATTTGCTTAATTCCAGGTCATCTCATGAATTTCCTTGACCCTCTCCCGCTGCCTTGAAAACCCCAAAATTCTCTCTATAACATACTCACTCATCAATTGCTATAATAAAACTTAAAAGGCCTGTATCTTCACGCGTTTTGAAGATAAATCAATTCTTATTTTATATTCGTGTTCAGCGAGGTGTAAATGACCAGAATCGTTATTTTCGGGTGTTTTTGGGAAGTATAAATTGCAGGTTTAGTTTTGCCGGGGGAAGGTTCGGCCCTGGACAAATTTTGAAAACCCAAAAATGGACAAAATGACCCCCCTATAACTTTTGAAAATGACTATATATCTGGTGTTCCGGTGTCACACTCTTGTTCAGGAGTCCAAATTTAGTGGATTTGCTTAATTCCAGGTCATCTCATGAATTTCCTTGACCCTCTCCCGCTGCCTTGAAAACCCCAAAATTCTCTCTTTAACATACTCACTCATCAATTGCTATAATAAAACTTAAAAGGCCTGTATCTTCACGCTTTTTGAAGATAAATCAATTCTGATTTTATATTCGTGTTCAGCGAGGTGTAAATGACCAGAATCGTTATTTTCGGGAGTTTTTGGGAAATATAAATTGCAAGTTGAGTTTTGCCGGGGGAAGGTTCGGCCCTGGACAAATTTTGAAAACCCAAAAATGGACAAAATGACCCCCCTATAACTTTTGAAAATGGCTATATATCTGGTGTTCCGGTGTCACACTCTTGTTCAGGAGCCCAAATTTAGTGGTTTTGCTTAATTCCAGGTCATCTCATGAATTTCCTTGACCCTCTCCCGCTGCATTGAAAACCCCAAAATTCTCTCTATAACATACTCACTCATTAATTGCTATAATAAAACTTAAAAGGCCTGTATCTTCACGCGTTTTGAAGATAAATCAATTCTGATTTTATATTAGTGTTCAGCGAGGTGTAAATGACCAGAAATCCTTATATTCGGGTGTTTTTAGGAATTATAAATTGCAAGTTGAGTTTTGCCGGGGAAAGGTAGGCCCTGGACAAATTTTTGAAAAAGCCAAAAATGGACAAAATGACCCCCCTATAACTTTTGAAAATGACTATATATTTGGTGTTCCAGTGTCACACTCTTGTTTAGGAACCCAAATTTAGTGGATTTGCTTAATTCCAGGTCATCTCATGAATTTCCTTGACCCTCTCCCGCTGCCTTGAAAACCCCAAAATTCTCTCTATAACATACTCACTCATCAATTGCTATAATAAAACTTAAAAGACCAGTATCTTCACGCGTTTTGAAGATAAATCAATTCTGATTTTATATTCGTGTTCAGCGAGGTGTAAATGACCAGAATCGTTATTTTCGGAAGTTTTTGGGAAATATAAATTGCAAGTTGAGTTTTGCCGGGGGAAGGTTCGGCCCTGGACAAATTTTGAAAACCCAAAAATGGACAAAATGACCCCCGATAACTTTTGAAAATGGCTATATATCTGGTGTTCCCGTGTCACACTCTTGTTCAGGAGCCCAAATTTAGTGGATTTGCTTAATTCCAGGTCATCTCATGATTTCCTTGACCCTCTCCCGCTGCCTTGAAAACCCCAAAATTCTCCCTATAACATACTCACTCATCAATTGCTATAATAAAACTTAAAAGACCTGTATCTTCACGCGTTTTGAAGATAAATCAATTCTGATTTTATTTTCTTGTTCAGCGAGGAGTAAATGACCAGAATCGTTATTTTCGGGAGTTTTTGGGAAATATAAATTGCAAGTTGAGTTTTGCCGGGGGAAGGTTCGGCCCTGGACAAATTTTTGAAAACCCAAAAATGGACAAAATGACCCCCGATAACTTTTGAAAATGGCTATATATCTGGTGTTCCCGTGTCACACTCTTGTTCAGGAGCCCAAATTTAGTGGATTTGCTTAATTCCAGGTCATCTCATGAATTTCCTTGACCCTCTCCCGCTGCCTTGAAAACCCCAAAATTCTCTCTTTAACATACTCACTCATCAATTGCTATAATAAAACTTAAAAAGCCTGTATCTTCACGCTTTTTGAAGATAAATCAATTCTGATTTTATATTAGTGTTCAGCGAGGTGTAAATGACAAGAATCGTTATTTTCGGGAGTTTTTGGGAAATATAAATTGCAAGTTGAGTTTTGCCGGGAGAAGGTTCGGCCCTGGACAAATTTTTGAAAAACCAAAAATGGACAAAATGACCCCCGATAACTTTTGAAAATGGCTATATATCTGGTGTTCCGGTGTCACACTCTTGTTCAGGAGCCCAAATTTAGTGGATTTGCTTAATTCCAGGTCATCTCATGAATTTCCTTGACCCTCTCCCGCTGCCTTGAAAACCCCAAAATTCTCTCTTTAACATACTCACTCATCAATTGCTATAATAAAACTTAAAAGGCCTGTATCTTCACGCTTTTTGAAGATAAATCAATTCTGATTTTATATTCGTGTTCAGCGAGGTGTAAATGACCAGAATCGTTATTTTCGGGAGTTTTTGGGAAATATAAATTGCAAGTTGAGTTTTGCCGGCGGAAGGTTCGGCCTTGAACAAATTTTAAGAAAGTAAAACAAATTATTAGAATTGCTCTTAATATCTACTGTTTCTGGTTTGGGTCCGGTTTCATTTATAAAAAGGTAGTTATATTTTTTTTTTTTAATGTATGTTTTAATAATAATAATTTATATATATATTTTATTATTCTTATTGAATGATTTTTTTTTTATTTATCAATGTTTTATATTTTTAAATTATGTATGTTGAACTATATTTATTGTCTTTACCTATCTCTTTTTGTTTTTTTTATCTTATTCAATTTATGCTTATGATAAAAAATGAATATTTAAAAACATGTTAGCATACAAATTTTTTATAATTCTATTTATTGAGAATAATTATATTTTATATTATTTGTAATTTATATTTATATATCGCATTGTATTTTTTCTCATTAATTTTTCTTTTTAATATTACCATAAACATGTTTTAATATGTTCAATCCATGAAGAGGTTATAAAATCTTTTCTAGAAATAATTCAAATTAGCCATCTTTAATTTTGTTAAATTTTTTTAAATATTCTCTATCATACACAATTTTTTATTGGCTAATTAAAGATGAATGTTTGAATTTCAGTGGTCAATTACATTTATATATAAATATTAATATATAATTTATAGTAATTAGTCATCATTTGATTGTAGTTTTATATTATTTTAATTCTTATTAATATTAAATTATACCACAACTTTTTTAGGAATATATGAATAATTAAGAAACTTTTCTTTTAAACATTTTAAACATATAACTAATAGATTTGGGCTATTTATTGCTGCTAATTTTGCTCTATAGAATAAATACGCCAAACATATTCAATCAGACAATTCATAATTTTACTTTATTACTTGAGTCGACTTATATTGCCCTTACTTTTATAGGTGTTATAAGCCTGTTGACAGATAGAGATATTTTCTCAACTTTGGCATACTTGTTTATAATAATTTACAATCAAATAAATATAAAAATGGGCAAATAGTTTATGGTTAATTTAGTTATATTTTCATTCCAGTCATGGTTAAGATCATATTTTCAGCAGATTAACATAAACCTCTCAGAAGAAACAAATGAGAAATATTATAAAATATATAACAGCAGTAAATATATGGACTAGTATTATGAATTTTATTTTAATAAAAATTTGGTTTCTTAAAGTTTAAGACAGTTTTATAAATTTTCTATTATAATATTTATGAAAATAATCAAAATTCATTAAATATTTATTATTTTTTAAATTATAAATTTGTGTTTTAGAAAGCACTAAGTCATTTATAAAATGAAGAGTGAAGATGGAATGTCAAAAAATGAGTACTTAATAGCTTTGACTCATTTACTCAAAATGATAAAGCGTCAATCAGAAACTGACCTAGCTCAGTTAATGAGTTTTACTTATTAGCACAAACTAAGTTGCTATAATAATGGATGTATATGTCAATTTTTCACACAGTATTGTCAGGATCCCTAACTCTTTAAAAAGAAAAAGAAGCAAATTTATAGAGGGTTTAGAGATGATGGGTTCAAACTCATTTAAATTTAGTAGGGTGATGGGGGTATCATAGATTTCCTAGAAGAGCAGGTTAATCTTAATGGTGACGAAGAAAATAGTATGCATGCTGGTACTAGAGAAAATGCAGAGTCTTAAGTTTTTGAAAGCACTTTTAATTAACTTGTCGGCTCAGATGCTACATTAGTTACCTCTAATGTGCTTGATGAGTAGAGAAATACGGTTATGGATCTTTTAAACCTTTTATAATTTTTATCTTCATAATAGCAATTACATCAATAGAGATGGAAATTAAGATCCAAACTTCGCGAACAATCATTAACTAGATAGTGAAGAAAAAGGAAATTAAAATTCAGAGATTGTTGAACCCAACATAATGTGCATGCTCAATAAAGGATATATTTTAAGAGGATCAGCTTACAGCGGATTCGATACTAACATGGACTTCAAAATTAAAGGCGAATTTAAAAGTCCATCTCAATTCAAAACGACCCAGGAGTCATGAACTTATTTCTTCACTAGGCTACTAGGAACAATGTTAACAATTTCTCGATTTACCCATATTTCTTAATAATTTTTACCCTTCAAATATTATTTATATGTTCAAGCAATTGGAAAAGAAAACAGATGGCAATTTGTCATTCAGTTTGATTTCAATATATTACTAGTACGCTTATTAGCACAACATTTACTAGGCAGTGTTGGCTATCGTAAAATCAGCTCGTAATGTGAAACAATCATTCCTCTAAAGAATGCAATTTTCCATTACAGAGTTTTATCTGCTTGAACTTATCCTACAGGAATTTAAAATCACTAGCTCTAAGGAGGAAGTAAATTACTCTAATTTCATTGAGAGCAATCAAATGCAATAAAATTTAGACTGGCTGTTTGAAGAGGCAGCTGGAGACATCATGCAGTTTTGGAAGATCTTAAAAGAAGAACAGGCTAATGTTCAAAGGGCATATGTAAACGAAGAATTTATGATTTAAAAAAAACAAAAATTTATATCAATAGTTTATTAGGACTATCCATCAGTAAGAAAATTAGTTAAATAAAGAACTATACCAAAATCTTGGAGGAATCACAACTTATCAAAGATTACAACAAATACTATTATTGATAGAATAAATTAAACTAGAAAATACATTTTGATAACTTTAATTAAATGATAAAAATATTTGAATATAAATTTATTAAAAAGCAAATAAATATTTGATTGCATAATCTTTTTACATTAAAATGAGAAAAGTCTTCCATATAAAAGTGATAATAGCTTCTTTAAAATATTCAAATTTGATTTTCATTGTTTAAATGATTTAATTTATTCTTAAAATTTCAACAATATTACGCTATGTTCTATTAGAATATCTTAAATGATAAGTAAAACTATAATTTAATGATCAATAATTTGAAAAATCTTCTAATGATTAGA
Organism: Oxytricha trifallax; assembly: GCA_000711775.1. NCBI lineage: Eukaryota > Ciliophora > Spirotrichea > Sporadotrichida > Oxytrichidae > Oxytricha > Oxytricha trifallax. The sequence goes on along the minus strand of ARYC01000778.1, from coordinate 104,260 downwards.
AATATGCGCAAGAAGAATTCTAGATTCGGAAATATCACTGATATTAATGACATTGGGTTTGCCATACTCTCTTTTGAAGATGATAAAACCGTAGGAAAATTTAAGTATGCTAACAGAGTAAAAATATGATCAAGTATTTTTTGTATGAAATAAATGTATGTGAATTTATGTCATATTATATAAAGCTTATAATTTAAGAGTGATCTGTCAGATCCTAAACACTTCCGAAGAATCAATACTCGAATAAAGCGCAAAGTAAACCTTAAATAGAAAATACTATTTTATATACTGATTTTCTTCTATATTTTGCTTAATGCCTGAACTAATCTGTGCAAATCATCACCTCTTCATTCGACGCTTCATAGCTGAAGGCAATCCCAGGTTTATAGGGAGAGTGAGGACGATATTCATAAAAGATTTCTTAAACTACATCAAACCAGTCCAGTTCTACATCAATTTTCATTATAACTCAAAATTCTCCTATAGCATAATCATGCATATTGATCCAATTTTAAGTCTTAACTTTTAAAACAATCAGATGATTCCTATTAAAGATACTTTCATTATTAATGCTGACTAGCATAACAACGTCAAGAATATCTCAGCTTATTTATTTATATTCATTAAATAATTGGAAGGAGAATGAGATTTTATCTAAAAGCTTATAAGTAGTATTATCATAAATTGAATTTTATAAAAGCAGCTAACTGCAAAAAGCTGATTGGTTTATCTAAAAAACAGCAAAGAATGCAAGAAGAATTACTTGGAAGAACTCTTAGAATGGAAGATTTAATAAATTAAATGGGGAAATTTGACTAATTTATTTATGAAAATCCAAATTGTTTCCTTACTAATCAAATTGTGAAAGTTAGAACATTCAACAATAGTAGCGAATAAAACTATGTGACCTGTTCACTCCAATATGAAGAAGTAGTTTATAAGTTACTTAATTATTTCTATTTTTAATGATAAATATTATAAAGTTATACTTGGAGAACACTCCCAGTGAGTTCAGAGAGAAAGTATGCATATTTATCCCAGTTTCTAAAATCCCAGAATATGACAGCACTAGCATGATAAGTTAGCAATATTAATTACAATCATCCTAAATCCAATCGAGCAATATGGTTTCATAAAATGATGCAAATTTAGGATTTTTGGCATCTTATATTTGTTATTATTACTCAATTATTATAGACTAAATTCCTTAACAGTTATTATTTAGATCTTCAGATTTGACATAGAGCATTGACTTTCCGTAAATACTTGGTGATGAAAAATTTGGTTCTATGTCTCACAGTGCTTCTTCTCGATCTAGTTCCACAGTGACAACTTCCTCAAGTTTGAGTTATACAAAAGGCATGCTATTCTAATAAAGGAGCCCTAAAATTCTAAGAATCTATCTCTTGAAAATATAATTTACATAAGTATTAAAATTCAATTTCTTTTTTTAGTAAATTAAGACAAAATAAATTTTATCTGTACATAGTCTTTGGAGTGCTCTTTTCTTTCATAGCAGTAAGCTCAATAAACTTTATCATATACATTCAAAAGAAAAACTTAGTAAACCTTCAGATTAAATTTAATAACTTGATAAATCAGAGAAATACTTGCCTTACTTCCACACTGTCAAGTTTGAAGTAAATGCACTTAATTGCAGGCAGTCCTAATGGTACTTTGCTAAATACTAGTGCAATATTTACTGATATCACGAGATATGAATATTATATGAAAAAAGTAGCTGTCAACTCATAGTCATTGTTAGATTTTAAACAATTTACTATTAAATATAAGCTTGACAAAGAATATATATAATTTTTACTCATATTCCTTAAGATGCTTAGAAATTAAAGTCAGTAATTTTTATAGCATTTGTATAGTAAGTTTATACGTTATAACATTATATCCCTGTCCATTTTGTGAAAATGCTCAATATAATTTATATAAATTAAGATCTGCATGAAGAATTTAAGTCACTTTCGCTTAGGAATGAGGAGATAGGCAGAAATTAAAACCCAGAACTATTTAACAAAGTGGCATTGCAATATTTGAGCAAAAATTTCCAAGTTTATTAGCAATCAAATTCCCTTGATTATGGCCTGTCTCTTCTTGTCTCAAACATTGGTATGATAACATCATCTGTCTATAAAAATAAAAATATATGCTTTAAAAAATACTATTAAATCTTAAATATTCAATCTGAACTGTTAAATCTTAGGATCCCTATAAATATTGATAATGTTGTTCTTAAAGGTTAAAAAGACAAAAATCAAACTGCTTCAAAAAGTATAGAATAATTAAAATCTTATTTTTTGAATCGTCTTACATAATTATAGGATAATAAATAATCCGATAAGTTATTCAAATATTTTAACAGTCAACATCAATTTAAATTCATTTTATTTTGTTTGATACATATCAATCTATTTCATTCTTGACAGTAATTTTTTATATTTAAATATCAATTTTATTGCTCGTCTTTATGCAAAAATTAGTTCTATTGTTCTCAAATATCCATATCTTCTTGTTTTTAATTTCTATAATTTTCAGCTATATTTTGTTCTTTTTAAACTTAGTCTCTCATGCACTCTTATTATAATTCTATATTGACTCCGTGACTATTAATTGGAATTATTCTAAGTTATGAATCAATTTCCTCCAGTTTAACTTTATTTGTTTCTTTCTTTTCATTAATCTTTTAAGATGGTGATTTTATATATTAAACTGAAATTGGACGCTTTTTTTCATGGCTTTGTCCCAAATCATCAATATTATTTAGGAGTACTTTAAATGATAAATAAAAATTATATAAAACTTATATTGTCACGTAATCTATAATTGAATGATGTAATAGCTTTTTGAAATTTTACTATTTTCTCTTAAATTCTTCTTTTGTAAGTATCTTTAAACCAGTAAACGATTTTCTGAAACTTATCATCAATTTAATCATCAAAAATTTATTATGTTATTTATAAAAAATCTCTCAATATAATTTAAATATTTCTGTAATTATATATAAAAAATATAATCCTTGAAAGAAAGATCTTTAATTATATTTTAATCACATAATTTCTAGAGGTCTACTAAGTCTTTTTACTATAGAAAATTATTTTATAGAGCTTTTTATGAGAAAGCTTCGCTTAATTTGGTAAAAACCTTCTGAAAGACAATAATAAATTTAAATATAAATAAAATTGATGATTTATTAAAAAATGATTATAATTATTGTTTAAAAGTTTTTAAGACTTCATCATAAAATTTAGTGAATTATTCTACTTTTTCTTTGCTTGTACCATGTTTCCCTAATTAATCGATAATTTCATTATAAGGTAGGTTCTAATGTACTCTTTTTTTATTATAAACTATTATATAATAAAATTATTAGAGCTTATTATTGTGCTTATTTAAATAAAACATGAATTTAGTTAGTTTGATTAAAACCAGAAATTTTGATATCATAACAATTTAAATCATATTATTTTATTTAAATTCAAACAATTAAATTTTTAATTAAATAATTAAAAAAGATATTCTTTATTTAAAATTAAATCTTAGTTGAGGTACCCTTAGATTAAGTTAAAATTATTGTATTTTTATGTTTGAATCTAATTCCCCCATCAAAGTTTGAAAAAAGTCTGTTGTTTTATTCAATTCTGTTATTCATAAATATTATTTTAATTAAATATACAATAAATAATTATTTAAAGTTATTATCGACTTCTGCTGAGTAATTTAATTATAAATATAAAATTACAGTAAACTAGATTTTACATTGGATATAAAAGTCATGAATTATGTATAAAATAAAAATGAAATACTTTTTTATGTATTTATTTATATTGAAGTTTTTTATTTTAAAAATTAAATTTTATAGTATTAAATTCATAAATTTTATTAATGAGTATAAAGAATAGAGTTAAAGATTGCTATTAAATTGCAATAAAATTTTTATCATCATTACACCAAAATTAATTTCATAATAAAAATAAATGAATAATTTGTTTTCAAAAATAATTGATAAATAAGATTTAAAAAATAAAATTTATAATCAATGATTGTATATATAAAAAGAAAATATTTTGCATAAATACCATATATTTAAGAAAAAAATGCAATTCTTAATTACTTAAGAAAATATAAAATTTTCAGTTGAATCTATACTGATAAATTTAATATTAATCTTTTTATTTTTCTTAAATTAAATTTGTTTTATAATTTAATTAATTATAAAATATATTTATTACAAGAGTATCAAATTTATGAAAGATGATCTGTTATATTTTCTCCCTCTATTACTTCAATTATTCCTCAATATAATTATATATTTTATATAATGCCCCATAATTACTAAATTAAATTTATAAAATAAAATTTTAACTCTCAACATTTTTTATCATTTATTAGCAATCTATTTTAAAGGATTCTTAATTAAAAACTCTAACCCGATTTATTTCAAATAGTGGTAAGGGTCCTTTTATTTTGTCAACAATTCCGTTGATAAAATTCTAAATTTCCTAAATTTTTTCCTAGTTGACAAACTTCAAAGTAAAATAAAATCATATATTTCTATTCTGATTTATATAACTTTTTAGAGATTCTAATCCTAAGAAACCTCTTTTAATTCATGAATCTTACCCCCTTATATATCTATTTTCTATTATTTTTTATTTCAGCTAAACCTTTTTCATTATTTAATGTCCTTCCAAAGCTTCTTTTCCCGAGTATTGTTGTTTCATAATTTTTACTATTATTACTATCTTCCTCTAATTTTATTTGTCTTTAGTCTTTTAGTACTTCTTCAAGTGAAGCTTAACTCTGATTGTCAAAAGTTTGACTTCGATAACTATCAAAATGGGATTTGTCTTAACGATTTATAAAAAATTAAAAATAAATGCATAAATTCAGAAACATAAAATATTAATTGCGGAGAAAACCTTGAATAGTAGAAATAGAGTCATCCACACTATATAAATTTGCACTTTTCATTTAGTTGCTCTACTTTTCACTCCCTTTTTCATATTTTTGTAAAACTGATGTAAAAAGGTCTTTATTATATAAATCTTGCCGTTTTGGTGATTGAAATTAAAAGTTTTATTTCTTTTTATCTATTCTACAGCCTAATTTGTCATATTTTGGCTTTAAATCATATGGATTTTCAATTGATCCAATATTTTAGTTGATTAAGTCACCACCAATAGAAAATTATGGTTTGATATATATGCTTTTGTTATCTATTTGTGAATTTATATCAAATTATTGCTATCTTTTATTAAATATCAAATCTGAATAAGCTATTGTATTATTTACAGGATATGATATATCATAGTCTGACTCAACATACTCTTCTGTTTAATCATTTCTTATTGATTATCTTTATACTGATAATTGAAATTAACTCATCTCATTTAGTTTTTACTCAGATTCCAATTACTTTCCTTAATACTATATTTTACCTACTTCTTGATTGATCGGATCTGAACCTTTAATGTCTTGCTATAACTCATCCAAAAAACTTTGTATATATTTTAATTTATTTATCAAAATAGACTTTTAGACTTTAGAATTTACTATTAAATATCCCAAAAATTCTTATAGTTTTATATATCTCATTAAATTATTGAATAAAATATTATTAATTAAAACTACTTATATTATCTTTGACGGAAGTTTTAATTTTATATTGTCTTTTCTTCTTTTTGTTATCTTTTTATTGCAAAATTATATTCAATTTTGAAATTATTATTTTTATAAAAATTAATATTAATTTCTATTAATATTAACTAAATTATTAAACAAACCTATTTTAATATACTGTTTTCGGATTTAATTATACACACTATTTATTAATACCTTATTTAATTTAATTTCCCTTAAATTTATTTTAGTTATTAATATTTATTCAATTTCTATCCTTAATCTATATCTACTTTTTTGGTTTTAATTTGATCATCTTTTTTCAAGTTTAATTTTTTATATTTCTCTAATTTCTGCTTTTTAATCTCACTTTAAATAATTTTAAGGTCTTTTTATTCTTAAACTTCATATATTCCATTATGATGAGTTAAGCCTCCATATATTTATTAGATTCCTGTAATTGGATTCAAAGCTTTAAAATTATTCAATTAATATATTTTAAAGACATATAAAATTAATTATAATTAAAAATGATTAAAACGCTTTAGTAACTAATGGGATTGAATTTTTATTTTACTTTAACAGCTGAATTTATGTGAAGGGTTTGCTTATCTCAGGCTACTTTAATTATTCATACAAGATAAAGTCATTCAAGAATTAATTAGTAATTTTAATAATATTTAAATAGATATTATATCAACTTTTATTATTATTTTGTTTTTTAATAATTCTCATAAAAAACGTCATCATCATTGCATTAGAATTTATATAACTATTACTCAAATTTCTTAGATTATTTTATTTCTCTTTTCCTCCTATTTTCTTAATACTCCTTTAATAACTCGTCATTTTTATTTTATTCTATAAATGGAACATCATCTTCAAAGACCATTTATTAATATAAACATAAAGAAGTATCATTTGACAAAGGAAGATTTTGATTTTTGTTATGAGAAGATTATTCGTTGTCCATATTATTCTAATTTTTCATTTATATTTTAATTAACAAATTATAAACAATAAATAGTATATTTGAAAAAATTAAAAATTTTTCATTGATTTATAAATTTAAAATAATAAAATTGTAATTATTGTAGAAATTATAATATATTTGAATTTAAAATGGAAAGTAAGTTTGAATATTGTTAAAACATGTTGCTTTTAGAAGAAAATCAAAACATCGTCAATAGCAATATACAAGATAATACTAATGAGTAAACTTTTAAGGAAGCCTACAAATCAGATAATCAGTAAGTGGCAAATTCCATAATTTATATAATTGAATCACATTCTTAAATAAATTGAAATTAAATTGATAAAAACGGATATATAAATGCGTATATAGAACTGATGATAATTACAATGCCAAATTATTGAGATAAGTAGATGCAGTAGACAAGAAAATTAATGATTTAGGAGTTTTATTATAAGATTTATAAGAAAGGTGTCTATTTGTGGGCAGAGAAAATAGTGTACTCCCTCCTCTCTAGGATATACTGTAGTATCTTACTGCCTGTTTTGAAAAAGTTAACAATCCTTAAATTTTAATTTAAATGACTGCAGTTTTTTCTCTAATTCATAGAAATTTTTGTATGATACAGTTAATTATTTTATGTAAATGAAGCCTGTAGAATTGTAAGTTATAATTCTCAAATGTAATCAATATAGGGAGCTTTAACTAAGAAATTTAAAGTACCAGAACCAAAGAGTTTTATAGGAACTTCTGACGTCCTAGGTTTGATAAAAATTCATTATGAGGTAAGTGTAATTAATCACCTATTAAGAGTATTTTTAACTTCTAATAAAAAAATTGATTAACATTCATTAAATGCTTAGATTGTGAGCAAAATCTTCCGCCAAATTATCGCTTTCATAAAGAAATACACAAACACCTCATACTGCGTGGGTCTCTACCTAAACATGAATCGAGTGATCAAAGCTGAAATGGATTTAAACGAATGCATCAAAGAAGTGAAGCAGCTCTTGAAATTAGTTAATTTCTTGAAATTCTAAAATGCTGCTTATACAGTATATACTGGGCTCAAATGGCTTAAAAAAGCAAAAATTAATATTCATTATAAAGCTAGGAGAGATGTGTTATTTGATGAGTGAAGAGATTAGATTTAATTTTATGCTTTAAAGAAATTAATTTGGTGTATATTTAGAATTTATATGATAAGTTATGATAAAATTATCAATTACTTTCTTCATTCTTTCAATAAATCATCAAGACTAATAGCTTTATTTATACTGATTTAAGTTTTTCTCATTTTCATATTGCTTTCATTTTCTAAATTGAAAACCTATTACTTTTCACTTTGATCTCTGAGATACCTTAATGCCTCAATGTATTAAGATTTACCCTGTTTATTTTTGTTTTTAATTACATAATTTAAGTACTTCTACTATTTCTATTTCAAAGTTTGATAGCTTGAGATATTTTAAGCCATATCTTGTTCCTTATTAGGAACTTGCTCTGGTTCCTCAAACATATTAGATTCGTCTATTGTATCTTGAAGTTTATTTTTCATTAAAACAGAGAGGGAACTCTTTCTATCTTTTTTAAAAATGTTTTCTATCTTACGATTTGGCTTATATTTAAATGTATTCTTGAAATTTTTATTGTACTGTCTCTATATAAGCAGGGACTGGTCTTTATTTTATGTGTCTTTATTGTAGATATCAAGCAATATTTGAGAGTAGTTCATATTCTAAGAGATATTTAGGTTTAAAATTGGATCTTATTATAAACTAGGTTACAAGTAGCTGTTCTAATCGTTTCTACTTTAGTTTAATACTTATTTCAAGAGATAAGACTTATTGACATGATTTTGAGTCTTTTCGCATAAATTTAAGAAGTAAGAATTAAAAGTAAATTTAATATAAGAACTTAATAAGTTTAGTCGACTAAGAGTCAAACGATCTTTGCTTCTCATATTTTCTTAAATATGTTGATTCTCAAACAGCATCTTTGAAGTTAAAAGTTTACTATGAGATTTCCTTTGAGAATTCAGTTTCTATGCAATACTTTATTTTCTCTCGAATGCTTAAACTTCATTTATTGTTTTTGTTAAGAAGTATTCTTGGTTTTGCATCAATTCTCTTGGTGTGTTGTAAACCTAAGACTTTATCGGTATTTATCCTTATTCTTAAAGTTAAATCATATTTAAAATAAATTCTTTTGTTAAATTTATTCGGCAAAAATAATTATAAAATTACATTGTAACTTGTTGCATAAAGTAATAACTTATTTTATTTATTGGCAAAATATGTTAATTTCTATCATAAAACTAAAGTTGATCTAGAATCTTGATTTAATTTTGATTCATCATTATCCTTGGCTACTCTCTAATAGAGTTTTTCAAGAATGTACTATCATTCTTGCGACTCTGTAAGCTTAGCTTTGTCTATAAATCTTGTAACGATTTCGCATAATGGAGACTTCTTTTATTATCTCTTGGTTAGATTATCAGTTATTTTAGTTCAGATTTACTTTACTACTAAAGCTCTAATTAATTAATACTTCTTTGATCATTTTAGGAAGTAGGCTGAGAACCGTAAAGCATATTTTGAGATTCTGTATCATGATTTTATGTTAAGATTTCATTACCTAAAAGAGATTCGTGTCGGTATTCTCTAGTTATTTATTTTGCAATAGATTCTAAAAAATTAGTGTCTTTAATTGATTCAAAAACTGGTATTTCATTGGGGTCAGTAGATTAGAGGTTTATTTTCTGTAATAACTGGTTGATATCTTCAATTGAACTTATTTGAGGTTAAGTCGAATTAGATTTATCTTTGCCTTGGTTTATCATAAATCAACTAAGAATCGCAAATATTTTCCATATAAAATAATATAGCATCAATAGTTTAGGAAACCTGATATTATACATTTCTTAAGATTCTATCTGCTTTTATTTTCCTCCTTATGCATGTCCCTCATTGAAACTGTTATTTAGTGAGCCTCAATGACTGATTTTATCCTTAGATTGCCCCTGATACAATCTTGAATTATGATTAACTTTCAAAACCTTTTTATATGGGTTAACTTTCACAATTTTCTTTGCACTAGTTGCTCTTACCATAGTTTTACCAAGCATCTGTTTTTACTTCTAATTTTATTTTAGAAGCTTCATTCCATCTTAAAACGAACTTTTCTATTGTTTTTTATTAATAATGAATTAAGAATTATATAATTATTATTATTATTATTATATAATGCTTTACAAAAATTAATACTGGGGATTAAACCAACCAGGAATATATAATCATTTTTTTGCTCTTTCTTCCCTTTCTTGCTACCCAGATGGATAATTATATAATTAAAAATACTTACGAGAACCTAATTGAAATCAGAAAAGGAAGTATACTAATGTGGGCTATTTGACTTTAACCTCTATATCAGTCTCTCTGGGTCATTCATAAAATCATACATCTAAAAGGAAACATGATAAACCCTCTATTCTTATAAAATAAAGTGTAATAATTTATTGAAAATTTTGATAACATTACAAAACCAAATAGTTAAACTTACATATTTATTATGAGTTTTAAGTGATCTCTCTGAATATAGAGTGTTAAATTCGTTCATTGATCTTTTCATTATACTCTAATATTCACTATTATTTTTCTCATCATTTCTCTCAATATTTATTAAACTTACTTATATAAATAGTCAATATATAATAGTTACAATTTATTAAATTTAATTGATTATATTACAATATTTATGGATGTGCAAAACTTTGTATTAGTCTTATAATATGGAGATTTAAGATTAGATTCTTTAGCTTTCTCAATCACCAACATTATTACTTTAAAAATTATATTATAATATTTTTATTTCTAATTTAGAAACAATATTAAAAATTGGATTGATGTACAATTATTAATGGATATTGTAGGATGTATCTAAGAACTAAATAATATTAATTTAGTTTTAGGGTTATTATTTATTGAATTTTTTTGCTTTTTTTCCATTTTATATAAAATTATTGGTAAAACATCCCTTTATTAATATTTAACTATGATAAACACAAAAAATTATCAATTTTATAATAAAAAATTAAAGGTTAACAGTAATTTTACATTTAAAAGAAATAATATAAAAATAATTTATATGATTAGGAGGAAGATCATATATATATTAGATGAAAAGATATATAAATATAAAAAAACCTTTTAAAAATAAAAAGATTGTTAAGTATAAATTTTATGATTTAATAACTATATTTTTGAGTTTAATATTTTCAGTAATAAAATATATTTTTTAGAACCCCATCGCTTCAATTATTATTAAGTGTGAATAAATTAAATCTGAAATATTTATAACATTAAAAATGAAAACGATTTAATGTGGATGTATTAATTGTTTCAATTAGATAAATTGTTTGTTACAAATTATAAAGTAATTTTCTAAAATTATATATTAATTTTTATCTCAATCAAAATTATTCTAGTTATCCACTTTAATTTATATATAAAATGAAATTAATAATTTGTATAGAAGTTTATTTGATGATTATATTTTTTATTACATTTTTAACATATATAAGTTATTTAAATGATTAAACTGCAACTGAACAATCATAAAGAGAGGCCTAAGAATAATCTCTTTAATAAAAACAATTATATTAGAGAAGTAGGCATAAAATTAAATTTATTTTTGAATTTGTGTTTAATTGGTATTCTAATTTCTTTAGATCTTTTAAATTAATAGCCTAACATGATTGTAAATTTTCCCTAAAATATGGAAAACTTATTTAATTAAATTTTTATTTATATTGTTTTTAAAAATATTTTTTATAAATTGTTTATAATCATAGCGAATATCCTTAATTCTATTTGAATTTACAACCATTAAATAATTTATTTATTATATGAAGATCTTTTAAAAACCATTTAAGATTAAGCTATAAATAAAAATCCTTAGCTAACATGGGAATTATGAAATCCAATTTACTCACATTATTTGCTTTAGGAATAATAATAAGCTCATAATTAATTACAGTTAATTGTCAAGATGAAATAACTACATCCAGCGGATGTTCTACTTGCTTATCAACATCCACTAATTTTATTTGCAAAGATAACACTCATTTCAATAAAATAATGTTATAATATTCATTATGTCGATGTCTTAAATGGAGATGTTTCATATTAATTTTGATATAAACTGTTGATACAAGAAGCTATTGCTGTGCTTCTACAAGTACAACAGATCGTGCTTGCCTTATATACCATTATAGTTATATTCTCAATTCTCAAAACATTATTAATTTGCCAGAGAGATGTGTGCTCTAACAACCTTCAGACTACTTCTATGAGACTGTACACTTGCCCCTACGAAGTCAAAGCCTGTGGTGGCTCAGATCCAGATTAAATAGTATAGCTAGGAAAAAATTACAGCATTGTGACTGGCAGTAAATTTGTGTAGTACTCTATATGCTACTGGACTCTAAAAGCAAGCGATTTAACTGCTAAGACTAGTTTGAATTCTAATGCAAGCAAGATTAGTGTCACAATTAATACCATGACAAATACCTATCTCTATCTAAATATATTATTAAATCACTATAGACTGAAGGTTAAACATGTACCTTCCTCTAATTTGTATTATTTTGATTTTTGAGATAATAAATTAAATCTAAACAATGGGACATCAGCGTTGAAAGCAGCAAATGAAACCTCAGTGAGTTTTTATTCTGGGTATTAATTTACCTTCAACTCTGACTAAACAGTTTATATCTTGGCTGTAGCTTATGATACCTCACCTTCACTAAATATCTCCTATACTTACAAATGGGTTGATCTCACATGCAATGGAACCTATTACGCACTAAATGATTGATTATTTAAATTATATTATCCTTTAATTAAGCCATAATAATAAAGATTAGAAAGTGGCATTTGTTATTTTTAAAATGGTATAAGATATTGCAACTATTCTCAGCCTAACATAACCTATATAACAAATACTACAATAATCTATGTGAAGGAATAGACGATTGAAGCTAAACCCTAGATTGCTATCTACACTCTCCTTGGATTAATTGTAATTGGAATAGTTCTTTATCAAATAGTCATTGTTAAACCAATTAATCATTATAATATTGTAAGGTGAAGCATTAATAGTCAGTTTTTTAATGATTATATTTGCAAAGAGTTTATTGAGGGCAAGAAAAAACTTAAAAAGAAGCCACCTAAGGTTACTGCTACAGATCTAACCGACTATGAGTTAGCCCCAATCGAGAAATAAAACTTCTATCATAAAATAGTGATTAAAATGCATATTCTATAAGAATTTAGTAGCTAATTAAAATAACATTTAATTAACTTAGACTACGAAGAAGCTGTGATGTATTTTAATACTGCTAGAAATTCTCAAATAAATTAAAACAGCTACATACACAGTGATTACAATAAAAATCTTAATGAATCTACGCATGCCTTGGAGATGCCCACAAAACATTAAAATTGAATAAATTTATTATATATTATATAGATATTATGCAATTATTTAAATGATAAGCATAAACAAGACTAACGCTTTAAAGTTTAAACTATATTAGCTAGAAATATGGGGGGAGAATATTGCACAAAATCACTTAAAGAATCTTTTAGGTGAAAATCATAAGATTTATAGAATTTTAAGTAAATTACTTATAATAGCAAACGACAGGGGGAAGGACATAAAGAGGAGGTTATATATTAAACTAAAATGCACCTGACTCAATCGGTTTCTCTCTTGATCCCTATTCAGGAAGTCATCAAAATAATTTCATCTAAAAAAACTTATTAAGAATTTCTTAATGAAAAGAAAATTAATGATATGCAAAATAGTACTATGATAAGGCATGATAATGGGCCAAATGATGAATTCTAGTAGTCAATAGCAGTTCTCCCATTAATAAGCACCAAAACCTAAAATCACTTATTATAACCTCAAACTGTTTATTAATCAGCAGTAAATCTCAATGCTAATATTGGAAGAAGGTATAATTAATTAAATACATATTATGAGCAAATTTAACATTGAAGCCTAATTAGTTAAATTTTAGAGTAATACAATTGTTTTTGCTATAAATCAACGTTGAAAACGGAGGAGAATCTAGGAAATCTATGGAATGGAACACTCCCTAAAATATAGGAAATAAGCCTCAAGCCAGAATGATTCTTGCCAATGCAGTTGGCGATTCCACAGGCAAGTTCACATAAATGATGGATAAAATTTTGCATTAATCCCCTGCTGTTTCTAATCGTGTTGGAGACGATTTATCCCTGCAGAGTAGCACAGGGTTCGCTGGAAGGCAGTAATACTTGAAAGAGCAGATGGACAAGTACGAAAACAAGAAAATCAAGAAGAAGAACAGTCAAATGAGAAGAATCGATTCTGTTAAGGGTGGTGGCTATAAATCTAATTTCAAGTCTCTGGATTATAGCTATCAATCTGAGTCTAATAGTCATAGAAAATTACAAGATGACCAGTTAAATACTGTTAATCAACAGCAGTTAGATCATGAAGCTGTGGCAAGAGGTCTCAAAGGATTGCACTAATGAGGAAGTTTAATTGCTAAAAGTTAATCAGATAATTCTACAAATTATAAAAATAAAAAGCAGCGACAAGTTTGAAATATTTTATATATAATTTAATCACTTTAAGATGTGAAATACTATGAAGATTCAACTATAGATTAAAGTTTACAAGTTTAAGTATAAAATATTCATTCACACAATTTAATTAATGTTAATTATATATAACTAAACCTTTCAAACATATTTATCATATTAATTTCTCCCATTAATACACTTGCTAAGTTTAGTTGTATAATTAATTTAAATTTGTGACTTAGTTGTATAATTCATAATTCAAATATTAACAATACCCTAATAAAATGGACGAATTGAAAAATTTAGTAATCTAGACTCTCGAGACCAATGGTATTTTGGGGCAATTGCGAGCTCAACTGAGATCGTGCGTGTTCAAGGTAATTGATAATCAGGATACTATTGAGAAGGGACAGTCGGGATTCCACTGGGAAAACCCTAATTCACACAATAAAATACACTAAAAATTTAGCGTAAATAGTTAAAATATAGATTTCATCTGTTAAAAATGTGTGATATTAATCTATTGTATATTAAATGCTCGTAAGGTAATGCAACATGCAAGTGGAGTGATCTGTGCTGAATTAGTAAAAGAATTCTTAGAATTCAACAAACTAGATTACACTCTAGCATCATACTATATTTTAACTCAATCTATAATATATCCTAACATCTCCATACATTAATATTAATTGATAGCAATTTTCATGCCAGAAGTAAACCTAACAGCTTAAAACAGCATGTCAAAAGAGGAACTCTCCCGCAAAGTGGGTCTTAGTGATCCCTCCCCAAACAAGCCAATAATGGCACAACTAGTGGAGAGTTTCTTGTCAAACGACAGACCAGTCTCTTCTATGAGCAGCAACAAATAAAAGGCTGAGGAGAAGTCGCTCAATGCACAGATTAGTCAACACAAAGCAGCTGCTGCTCCCAGTAACTATGCACTCCCAGATACCTATGCCAATAAATATGATAACAGCAAAAATAACAACAGTGATAGCAGTGGAAACAACAGTCATAGCAGCAGCAGAGACAATGTTGCTGATATCTCCAAGAACTCAGTCAAGTCTGCCTCTAATGTCAATACTTATCAGTAACCACCTAAACAAGAATAATTTACAAATATTTTAATGATAAATCTATTTTATAGTGTACATTATTTTTTTATATAGAAAGAAGAGAAGTCAATTACAGATAGTCATTTAGAGAGAGCAAATCGCATGTTAGAGGAGCATAAGCGTGAAGAAAAATCGGGATATCAATTTGCACCAACTATCCCAGAATGGAATATTGTAAATCATTAACTACTTAAATAAATCTAATGTTTTATTTTTGTAATAACGACAACAATAATAATAAATCAGGAAAGTACAGCAAGAGGGAAGATGATTTAATTGATACTTATGGAGATGACTTTGAGGAGGAAATCGAAGAGGACCTACCAGATGATACCAACCACTTGCTCGACTCAAATGATGGCGGTAACCACAAGGGCATTACTGAGAGTGCTGGAGGCATTACTGTTAGTCAATCACTTGGAGTGGATCCTAGTGTTGACTCCCTTGCTTTGGAGGATTATGACCATATTGAACCAGTGGAGAGATTTATATATCATATATTTATGTTTACTTAAAATATAGATATATTATTCTTTGAATATTACTATAATATTGCAGAATAATTTAATTTATAAATTATTCTAATAAATTTGTAATAGATTAAGTTGAGAATAATGTATGAAAACCTGGTAAAATACCTCCTTATGTTATGAATAAATAAATTATAAAAGCAGATTTATGTTGTGTTATTTTGATCATATTAAAATAAAATAATAAGTTATTTACACTCTTAGTCATCGGATTAAATTAATATTCTCAAAGTATTTATAGTTTTTTAAGAGATAAATTTAAAATTATAAATAAATTGGAATGGTTTCGATGGCTTCATATTATGTAATCACCAATAAACAAATTAAAACATAATCCAAAAATGAAATGAAAAGCATAAAAAGCCATCTCATGAGAAACATGTTAACATACTTTATACTGGCATCTATTGCATTTAACTTAACATAGTAATAACCACTCTTAGCTTATTATTATTATTATCATCACATTTTATGTAGTCTTTAAAATAGATAAATGAAATAATTAGCTGATAACACATGTTTCTAATGTTTAAAAACTTCAAATCAAAAGTTCTGCACTGACGGCTCAACCCAAAAGTGTTGTCCTTAATTAGATGCCACTTCACAATTATGCAATCGCCCTGATTGCGTCTTTTCCTATCAATCCCCCTCAAGTCTACCCAGTAATAATAACTACACTTAAACCCACCCCAGACAGTCAGAGTACGATTATTACTTGAATTTGTATTAATGCCAGGGAATACAAAAGAATCCCTGCACTTCTCTAGACTCTTTAATCGTTCCCTCGATAGGCTACTTTAGATCAAATTTACTGGATTAGGAGAAAGCAGAATATTGTTTCTACAACAACACACTCTCAAAGCAAGCCACTTAAACACTTCAACTTTAAGTAAAATTAACTAATAACAGTGAAGATTATCAAGCATACGTTTGGTACTCATATCAATCACAGACACCTATGTAGTCTATTGTTGGATCGTATCAGTTAAATTAAACTTAGAATTATTTGTAGGATGGATTTAACTTGGCAAATACTATGATTATGTATGTGGTCGTTTTTAAAAATACTACCATAAAAGTTACTTCTTCAAAATACTCTCATGCTACTATATATTTTACATGAATTTATAATTTTACTGTAATTTAAATAAACCCGATGTACACAATTAATATTGATATACGCTACACTTTAAATATCTCTGTTCGATAATTGGATAGTTTAAAGTGACACTGGTAACCAAGAAGCCCCCATTCTGGTAATAGTAATTGCAGTAATTGTAGGTGGGTTAATCTGTGCTTTTTGCATTGGAGCTGTTGTGTGGATGATTTTAAAGGCAGTTAAAAAGAATAAAGAGCAACAAGCAAATCAGTCAAACCAGCAATCCCTCCAAGGTGATATCGGAGATGAAGATGAAACAGTCTAGCGAGCAAATATTCGCAGGCAGAAAACACTGGAATAAATCAGGAAAAACAACGATATTAAGTCACTAGCCCCTGATTTAATCAGTAAACAAGATATTGAGAGACACGAGAGAAATCATTAAGGCTTAGATGGAATAGATAGTTTAATATAAAACAAAGACACTATCAAAGTGCTTCCAGATCGAGTTATAATACAGAGACCTCAGTCAAGAGACAGACAAACAGCTAATCATAACAAGAGATTCAATCATAAATCTGGTAGTTAATTGTACGGGCCAGAAGAACAACTCGAAGAATATAAGCGAGCCAAGTCTAAAATGCAGGTGCTTGATGAAATACAAGAAATAGAAGTTAACTATTAACAATAAAAGCAACAGCAGAGACCAGGAACTGCACAGGTAAAAGTAAAGAGAAATCTTAATAATCCCAGTGTCACTTCGCTTTAATCGGATGGGATACCTAGCAAAAAGTCAACTGCAGGGGGATATCTTAGTAATAGTGACTATCATAATTAAAATAATATTCCTAACGAAGATACACCAGGATAACTTGCGAGTTAACTCAATGAAAGAATGAAAAATGTGAGTAAAGTAAAAAAAACGAAAAAGTTAAGAAGTAAAACATTAAAGATAATTAATTATAAATCATTTTTAATGAAGAATTAAGAGTATAAATATAGACATTTTTTATTAGACATATGATATAAAAATAGATCCTCGAAAAATTCAATTACTATATTATAAGAATAGTTGTATTTTTGGGATTTCTGCCCGTTATTTTATAATTGTTGCTTTAATAACCTGTAAAATTAAATGAATAATAGGAATCACTATAATTAACAATAAATCATTAACGAAGACGATGAGGAGGAGATAAACCTTGCTCTATTTTGTGTTCCAATCTGCTTTTTTAATTTAAATTAAAAAATTTACAAGACAAGTAAGGTGATGACTTTGTAGCAGTAGACCTAGAAGGCCTTGAAAACGATGATGTCTACCAAGACAACCCCTACGACAATTAAAACCTCCATATTGTAAATAATGACGCCTCTCATTTCAGAAGAAGTCAGTAATAAATCGCAATGTAGCGTCCAAAGACTCAATAAACCCAGAATTAAAACAGAAAACACAATATTTTATCGTAATCATTGTAAAATGATAGCTACGCACCATCCCCTGATATGAGCAGCAGCCAGCAGTATCACAATGAAGACTTAGAGCACAGCACGAAGAAAGGTTTGTTACACGAACCCAGTTTCAATAAGTTTATGATTACTGGCAATGAAAATAACTAGTTAGCACCACCTGACGATGATGACAGTGATAATGATCTAAGAAGCAGCTAGAATTAAATAATTCATAAGGAATAGTAGCAACAGAAAAACCATAAAAATCAGAAAACTATATAAGAAGTTGATGATGAAGACGACAATGATAAATATGGTTATAATATAATTATATATGATGCATAGAGTGATGTGAAGTCAATGCAGCAACCGCAGACAAGAAATGGTAATGATGACAAACCACTTTAGAATGTATTTTATCAAGGCAATAATCATAATATATACTAAGAATATTCGATTAATTATAGATTATATTTCATTAAAATTTAGTTAATTTCGGAATTCAATAAAAATAATGATGATGATAAATAGTCTCAAGATTACGGTTATGAATCTATTGAGGAGATCTAATGAAAACCTAAAAATCAAAAATATTTTTTAAAATTCTCACATTCTAATTTATACTTTTTAATTTACATTACAATATTTTGTTTCATTTTTGAATAAACCTTGAATGAAGATATTATATTACTTTGGATAAAATTATGACTAAAATTATAATAAATTTACAATATTAAAAACAAAGTATTTTAATGGATTTTATTGTTGACAAATCTTTGCGAATACCTCAAATAATAGTATTTTTGATTTTAATAAGCACATCACTTTAAGACACTCAGAAAATTACTACTTTAGAAGATTTTAGAGCTTGCATAGAGAATAATGTAAAATATTACTGCACTAAACAACCATTTTCTTATGAATCACTTCAGTCCACTGATAATGATTTAAACACAATTATATAATTTTATCATTAACAAATCAATTAAGAAAAGGAATGTAAGAGTGTTGTAAAAATACTCCTAACTAAATATTTTAAACTTTATAATTAATCACAGGTTATTGCTGTAGTTTTCATGGATTATTTAACTCACCTACTTTATGCGATTAAACTCAAATGGTTTGCTCAGACACAATGGAGAACCAACCCAAGCTTTTCAAGAATTTCAAGTATGGGTTGTGTAAATTTGATCAGAGTGTGTGTGGGGAATCGAGAGATATTTTCGTATCCAATTATCAACAGGCATTTAATAGCAATTATTTCAGCACAACTGATACTTGTTTGTGGCGATTTATTGCAGTTTCTTAACTTGAAAAGGACACCAGGTAAATTAGAATAAGAGTTACAGATTAGAAACGTATTAAGATCTATGCATCCATTCTTTAAAAGACAAATTCTGCTAAAATTGTAAACGATCTAGGGAAGGAATGGAATGTTATTACTGAAGTAAATTAAGGCGTACTCGCAGGGAATTTAGGCTAGGAAAGTGGATTGATTGTAGCAAATATCACAAACTATGTTTATATCGTTGCAGTGCCCGAGATAACAGGCAGCTTCGTAAACTTCGAATACATTCTTTCTGATGAACTGACTTACCCATCATTAAATGATACTAATTCCACAAGTTCAAGCACTTCTTCAAGTAGTAGTGGTACTTCTGATGAGGGGGCTTTCAACAATTATACCAGAAAGCTTCTCTCTTACCTACTCTCTTCAATCTTTGGCCTAGTTTTCATAATAGGTTTGTTCTAAATTTATCGCCAATTCTTCAGTAAGGAAGCCAAAATAAGAGATTTGATAGTCAGAGATCTCCGTAAAAAGAGATAAAATGAATTGATGAGTCGGTAGAGACAGTAGAAAGAACTAAAGTTTATGACTAGAGAAGAGTATGCGAGATTTACTTAAGAGGGGTAAAGACTATAGATTGAGATATAACACTAATAACATGAGAAGATTCAAGATGCTCTGGATGAGCAAAAGTGGTAATAGCAGAAGAAAAATAATGAAAAGGGTAATTTCAATGATACTGAGAACTAACTGGATGATTATATGGAGAGTGATGCTAACTATGACAATGAGGATGTATTTAACGGGAAGTATAAACAGACTGATTAATCATTAAATATGCTCACAGTCAATATGACTCAGGGAGATTTACTCGGAGGCAACAATCTCACTTAGAACATTTTTCTTATACTTATAAAAAAATCCATTATTTTATAGTTTTAATTTTACATACATTTAATTGAACAACGATGATTCATTTATCGGGTTAAGCAATTAAAAGTACGATAAAACCATTCTAGAGCGTAAAATAAAGAAAAACTAAGATAATTTTTAATCTCAATATAGTAAAGCAAATGTTAAAAATAACAGCAATTAAAACTTCAGTGAAGATACGAAGATTTCAGATTCACTCACCACTATTAGCGATAAGCTTATTATCAAATGTCTCTTTTTAATTCTTCGATAAATTATATGATAAAATTATAAATCCAATTCATCTGGGTAGGAAGATCCATAATCAAGACCAGCCGCAACAAATAAAGGCAAACTTAATCGCCAAAACAATAAACTTACTTAGAATTTAGCGCCAATTTCATAATTAAATTCATCACAGTTACCCTTAAAAAGCCCTATTCAAAATGATAATAGTAAGAAAATGAACAACTTTGAAAATGTAGGCCGATAGATAGACAGTGATGATTTTGAAGTTAACAATGAAGAGATTAAGCAGTCTAATTATGATAATGAGTAAGAAGGCAAAAACAATAGCAATATGAGGTAAATGGATGAGTATCTATATTAGATCAACAAGAGATTACAGAAGAAAGAATAGATGAGTATGAGTTAGATGCCTAATAAGTAGACTGATTTTGGAGTTGATGACGCTGGTTAGTTTGGAAAGAGGAAAAAGAATGCTTTTAATGACTGATTTAATATAATTTAACTAGTAAATAATTTATAATTTCTCTACTTTTCTTAATGTTTATATTGAATATTAAAATGGCAATAAATTAAACCCCACCTATGTTCATACTATTGTCAACTTTTTGTGGAAAAAATAAAAAATACTTAATTAAGAGATACATTCTGAGTAAACTTTGACTCATCTTATAACTTAGTCTGCTGATTGTTAAAACCAAACTTATCATCTGTATCTGCTGCTACCATAGCTAGCCTTATTATACCCACTATTACCACCATAGTTATTGTTGTTATTATTATAGTTCTGTTTGCCTTAGTAACCACCTCCATAGTTTCCTCCACCATAGCTGCCATAGTTTTTATTAGATTAGCTGCGCTGATAATTGTGTGAGTACTCCCTCGACTTAGATCTATCATAGTTATTGCCACTACCTCCGCCTTGTTTCTTACCGTAGTATATCTGTTTGCCGTTCTTGTAGCGAGCTCTTTCATAATCCTACTTGCTTAAATCTATATAGTTACCCTGTGAATCTTCATCTTCATCCTCCTCGTCGTAGTCTGCTTCGTACTTGGCTGAACCCTTGGGAATCTTGTTTCTATCTTTGACCTGGAAACTTTAACTTTTGTTCAGAATCTTGTTGAAGCTAGTCAGCACTCTATCGGAGTCGTCGTCACTGTGATAAGATTTACTGTCATTGCTGTAACTTCTCGATTCTTTAGAACCACTGTCACTTGAATCTTCGTACTTGCGAGAGTGCTTTTTCTTATTATTCGTTGAGGACTATTTTTGCTTCTTTTTTTAGTCATAGTACTCTTCTTCATAGCTCTCCTGACTATCCTAATCATAAACAGCTATAAAACGAAGTAAAAATATGGAAATATTTTCTCATAGATTCCACAAATCAATCAGTATATTTAGTAATAAAGAGTCAATATGACTCAAAAATTAATTAAGGTAGAAATAAACGATAAAGAAACAGAATCAGAAAGAATCGTAACCACTATCCTAATCATAACTTTTATACTAATTTCCTCCTCTTCTAGGATCAGCAGCCAGCCTAACATGGTAATTACTGCCAGTGTTTTATCTTTGATAGCCACCACCACCGCCATACTGGTCATCCAGAGCTTAATTATTGAGCTTTGATCTAACTCTTTCGTATTATTAATATCTTAGATTACCAGTGGAGTAATTTTTATTACAGTCTTTTTCGTGGTGTCTATCTGCACAGTAGCAGCAATATAGATCTTTAGGATCATGATTCTTTGGTATTCCGAATGTACTCTCTTTCAAGGCTCCCAGTTTCTTTTTAGTGTCAACTACGATATTGGTGTTATCAAGCATTTTAGAAGTCTCTTCCTCAAACTGATCAGCATAGTCAAATGAAAATCTTTCTGATCTCTGCCTGTCAGTTTTCTCTATTGTCCTTCTCTTATCCAGGAATTCGTCTAAATTGTTCTTCATAGAGAAATCAATGTGAATTTTCATGCTTGTCTTTTCTTTCAGACACTTAAGATGGCCTTTAGAACCACATTATATACACCTCAACAGAGACATTTGTGAATCGTTGTAGTTACCTTTCCACACTTTAAGACATCTTGCCTCTTTGTGCCCTACTAGATCACAACGATTACACCTTGTGACATTCCTTTCTGTACATTAGCTTGCCAAATGCCCAATCTTATTGCATTTAAAGCATGATTTCTCATTGCAACTAAAAGAATCATGAGTATCTTTGCCACATAAAATGCAGTTTGGTCTCTTAGTTTTATTAGTGCATTCTCTCGCTATATGTCCATATTCTAAACAGTTTCTGCATTTAATAGTAGGGTTGTTCTCGATGAAATATCTAGTCGTTTAATTCTTCATCTTTTAAAAGGCATCATCGCCGTCATCTTCAACTAACAAGCCATCTTATTGCTCTACTCCATTCTATTCATCTAAATCTAATTCGTCTTACAACTCCTAATCTGCCTTTTACTTAGCTTCTACCTCTTCTAAAGTTTGCTTGAAATACAAATTTCCTTTCAAAAACATCCCGCCTGGCAAAATCAAATCAGGATTTCTTCGAGTATTTAAGGCTGAAATGTACATTTAAGACTGTTACTTCTTCATCTATCCTCCTCTAGCCAATTCTTCAGCATTTTAAGCATACTTCAACTAACTTCCATTACTGTTGAGCTGCAATGTTGGTTTTATGGGCTTTGAGTTTGAATCAGAATCAGAATTCAATTTTTCTAATGCTTCCTGCAAACTATTGAACTCATTGATACCTTTTTCTTTGCGCTTATTTTCAGTAAACAAAAATGAAGTCATGCTTAGCGATTGCTACTCTTAGTCTCTCTGATTTTCGAGATTTAACTTGAAACTTTCTTAGTCTTCACCTAGACCAAACTACTTCTGCATCTGTTCCAATGGTACCCTCTCTTTATTAATCTTGAAGCTATCTGATTAATTGCTCTAATTGTATTCGTTAGTAATTGTCACTTCTCTATTTCCACTAGGTCGTTAAAATGACATTTACTGACGATATAGCATTTAAGTGCGCTCTGCTATCGAATTCTACTACTGCATCATATTAGCTGATGATTGATTGAATTGTTGCTAAATTTGACTTACCTGCTAAGATTGGCTTTAATTATACAAATTTAAAGGTTACTACGGTTTATATAACGAGTTTGACTGCGAAAACAATTAGAGCTGCTAGTGCAGCTAACTTTGAATATAACTTTATGAACCAATTTATGGTTGCTACATCTGTACTCTATGTTGTTGCTACTAAATTTATTGCTAGACTAATTGCTATAAATAAAACTACTGTAACTATTGTTACTGCTGCTGCTGTTGTTAATACTAATTTTACTGCTATTATAAAAATAATTATTGAGATTTCTGATTCTGGTCCTCCAGCTACTTTTGCTCTTATTGTTAAACCAGTTACTGTTGAGACTGCTATTGTTATAATTATTGCATCTGTGACTATCTGAAAACATGAAGTATTTCATGTAAGTATTATGAAGTGGATAGAGGCTATATTTATGATGGTTGTTATTATTCCATTTAATTTTAATTTTATAATTGTAGTTATGAATTTAACACAAAATTACCATTGATTTGTGTATCAACTGATTTTGAGGTATTTATTCCAGAATTAATACTAAATTTATCTAGATTTATACTAGTATTTGATAATTTTATGGGTGATGATTGATTGAGTTGTTGTTGTTGTTGATCCTTAGATTAGGTCTTATTAATTTCATTACTGCTAATTTCACTCTTGGCATTGACGTTAGCTGGTTGACTGATGACATTGGTAGCCCCATTAACTTTAGTCTCTACAACTTTCCTCGTTGACTCATTTGTCTTAATCATCTTGCTATCGTTTCCCCCAACTTGTGAAGCTTCTTATGTGTATTTTGAGGTTCTCTGCTTGTAAAACTTAGTGAGAGAGTCATCAGAACTGTCGTCATCTGACCACTTCTAAATCTACTGCTAGCTTTTTGGCTTTGTCTGCCCCTGTTTTTATTAACTTTATTGTTTAGCTGGTTTCTGCTTCCCAGAGCCATTTACACATAAAATATCAATCAAATATTACTGCATTAACCAATTTAAATTATTTATATAATTGGCTAAATTATTAATATAATTGGCATTGTCTTTGCCGCCTGAGCTGCTGCCATTGCTACTATTGGTACTCATTGTTGTTTTGAAAGTTAATTATTAAAATACTATCAATATATAATATTACCAAATTGCAAATGAATTCCCATAAATATATATAATTACAATGTGAATATTTAAATGTAATTTGTTATGAAATTATTATCTATGATAGCAATAATAATCGAATATATATTTCTGCTAAATATTTACCTTATATTTACTATGTATATATATTTACACTATATTAATTTAATTTTAAATTCTATTTCAAAAAGAGTAATTACAGATTTCAAATAAAATAAAATACAGATAAATACTAATAATAATTATCTACATTTTAATATTGTAAAAATTAATTATTAATTATTTTAAAGTTATAATAAATGAGATGTATATAGTCAATTAAATTTATATAATAGTCTTATTTAGAGATAGTGATAGTATATAAATATTTTAGGTGAAGGAAATCAAAGTCATTTCAATTTTTCTTAATATAAAAATACTTTAAAAAACTTACAATTTAATAAAAAATAGTAAGATTCTAAAATTAAACCATATTATATCGATTTTATTATAAAAATAATTATAATTTCTAATGTTTAAAAAACGATAATAATTTTAGTAATAATGAATAAATAAATACATTTATATTATACAATAAGATTAGAAATATTATTGTCATAAGAATATGCTGCCAATTAATATAAGAATTAATTACATAACACAATAAAAAGTAGTGGAAATAATTAGAATTAAATAAAATGGACGATTCCACGACACAACGGAAAAACAAGTTCAGTCATATAAATTAATTTATTATTTTTCATATAAAATTTTAGAAATTCATGATTAAAGTTCTAGTAGTTTTATGCTTAATTGCGGACAAATTTCTTTAACATTATGTTTGAGCTTCTCAAAGAAAAGAATACAAATAAAATGCGTATTTTTATATAGAGAATTAAAATATAATATAAAATTATTTATAATTTAATACAGGTAATAACTCACTTGAAAAATAAAAGTCTAGCCATTTGTCTAATAAAATTAATTTGAATAGGTGTTTTCTTTGGGTGTCTAATTATTCTTATAATGTTCCTGTAAATTATAGGACTCATCTCAAAAATAAAAATCTCCCAATTTTTTTTAATTTAAATAAAGACTCTTTAAAATATTTTTTATTTTTTATGAAATCTTTGAACCTGATGTAAGTGCTTATTTTCCTTTATGAAATATTTCTGTGAACCTTTCTTTCTTTTTAAAAATTTCTTCGCATAATAAAAAAATGATTATAGAAGTACGAATGGAGTGATGAGTTTTTCTTAAGCTTTGTAGTAAATGTGTGCAACTATTGCAGAGTAATTAAGGCTATAAATGATTCTAAATCCATTTTCTTCTATTGGGCTCTTATGTTCTTTGGCATGATCTATTTAGCCACAATGTCTGCTCTTCTCGCGTACATGAACTATTTCTTGAAAAATAGAAAGCACTATGTTGAGCAGGTAGTCAAGGTGCTAAGAATAATGATTATATTGCTGTTTTGGGTTTTTTATCAGCCATTTTTTGAAAGTTTCATATCGATTATGAAGTGCGAAGGCAATTATCATTATTTGGATGAGAGCATCGAGTGTTTCAATGGCATTCACATCTTTTATTTTGTACTCTGCCTTATATTTTTGATAATTCTTGTGGTAATGAACCTCATAGTCGCCATGCTCTATAATGAAACTTAGCCTGTCTAAGAAGACTGTCTTAGTAGACTCGAGAGTAGCTTTGAAGTAGCTCTAGTTATTTATAGATCAATCATAGTAACTTTTTCAAACTTTTGTGATGGATCAATTTGCTCTTGGATCTTGATCTCAGTTTATATCATTGCAAGTGCCATGGTTTGCTATTAGTATTACAAAACAATTCCCTTTTACAACTCATTCGTTAGTATCTTCAGTGGAAGTTTGTGCTACATTTATTTTTGGATTTCAATTAATGCTTTGCTAATGAAGCTTCTGAAAGTAGATGGTCACATAATTATCATTTTCATTGGAGTACCTTTCATTACACTTTTGGTCAAAAATCTTAGAGAAAAGAGAATTGAAAACTTAATGAAGACAAATATCGACTAGCTGAAGCTTGACATAGATTCCCTTATTTAAGTTCATAAAATGACTGACTTTTCTAAAGGAATAAACACTGACCAAGCTCAACGCATGACAATGATTGGAATAGTAAATATTCACATTATGGAATGTTAAAACGGGGATTGTCCCTGTAAAGATGAGTATGAGCTGTATGACATCTCAACAAATATGTTTTCTGAGAGAAATAAATAAGCTCCTCATTTAGATGAAGTGTTCCTGAATCATTTTATTAAAAGACTCTATGAGGATGCTTTGAATAAGTTCATTAATTCTCCAAGTATCCATATTGCTTTTGCTTTTTATCTATTTAAAAGTATGAAGAATATTCATGCATCCCTTGTCGAACTAAATATTGCTATTAAAAAGAAGCCTTCACTCCAATAGTAGTTTACTATTTTTAGATATAAAAATATCATAGAAGAATTTATAAAATAAGACCACTAGGAGCATAAATATGTCTACCCTGAGCTCACTAATGTTATTGAATTTGAACGACTCTTCTCAGAAATGCAAAAGTCTATCGAAAAAGTATGCAACTTATAAGTTGAGTTCTGGACTCATCTTACTACTGTAGTGCCAGATCAGAACATTCTTAACGAACTTGGAAAGAAAATTTACATTGCAGCTTAAGAAGCAGATTTCTTTTGGAATAATATGTGTAAGATCAATCCCAACTATCAATAAGCCTTAAATATTTATGGAGAATACTTGAGAGAAATTAGAAATCATGAACATCTTGGGAACACATATATTGAAAGAGGTTTTAACACTATGAATGCAAAGAAATCTATTGATGAACATGCTAAAACATCGGACATTTTATTCAGTCCTGACACTACAGTGATTCACATATCTGGAAACAGAGAGTCTATTGGTAAAATACTGAAAACAAGTTAAGGTCTTTCCACTGTCTTTGGTTACAGTAAAACTGAAGTAATTGGTCACTCAATTAACATTCTGATGCCCACCCTTTTTGCAAAAAGACATACAGATTTTATGGAGAGATTCTTCAAAACAGGCAGATAAGTCATTTTCTATTAAGAGAGAACTCTGTTTTCAACACATAGAAATGGTCACTGTTTTTAGATGAAGCTTCTAGTCAAATAAATGCCAAGTCTTTAGGAAGGAATTTAATATGTAGGGATGATCAGGCCAATCGCTTCAGATTATGAATATATGATTACAGATATGGAGGGAAACATTGATTCTTTTAGTAAAGGAGTGACTGGCATGCTAGGTCTCACACCTAATCTATTCAAAGATAAAGAGTCATAAATCAACATCTAAAATCGAAATGAAAAACCTTATTTCCTGTTTTTTATTATAGATTCTTGCCCCTGAGCTTATCCCATTCTTTATGGAAACTTTCCAAAAAGGCAGAGCTGCAAAATCGAAGTATAGAGAGTCAGGTGGTGATACTTTAACTCTTGTAGTTCCAAGAGACTTTCATATCATAGCTAAATCAGAAAACAAGTCAAACACAAGATCAGGTTCACGAAACAGAACAGGAGGCGGTGGCGGAAACAGAGGTGCAAGTTAAAACAATCGCAATCGTTCTCAAGTCTTCAAACAATTCTTGAAAGCTTTGGCTAAACCTGGAAGGATTTAAAGAGACAGAATATAAAACCATTAAAATTATTTAAATAAAAACAGTGCTTTATATAATTTTTATGTATATCTATAATGTTGTAACTCTTATAAAATTAATATATTAATGGTATTTATTTCTTTATAATCAGAAATAGTTGGGGAAATCTATAAACACAAATAGTAATATTCAATAAAAAGAAATAAATTCATTATTTTAAATCTTTTGATTATTCTATTTTATCATTAAATCTCATCATTGACCTTATCGTATAAGTATTATAAAATAATCCAAAATTGATATAAATTTTTCTTTTCAATAAAATTAAAAGCATTTTTTAGCTTAAAATGCCGACTGCTAAGATGCTAATGCAACAACCAGAATATGTTCAATGTGAAAGAAGAAAAGAAGTTCAGTGTGAGATCACATGCTTAGACATAAAATCTTCTTCAACGGAATCTCTGAAGCTACTAGTGTTTAAATATAATAAAAACGACAAAGGAGATAAAAAGAAGGGAGATCCCCTACAAAACATGATGGCTGACTATGGAGGCCAAAATGACAATGCTCGTGATGATAACTTTGATCACTTTATAACGATTTTATATGGGTTTAATGTGTTATAAGTTTAAGCTATAAGATGGTATCAGTTGTTGAAGACAGTCCAAGAGACAGAGCTAAACGCATGGCAATGAATAAAGCAGCAAAGATGTCTTATGAATTAAATGTGCAATAACAAGAATCAGCTGGAAATGCAACGAATCCAAATAGGAAAGTCAACTTTGAAGAGAACAGGAATGGATCGTTCGACAGAAACACCCTTATAATGCCTATTAATGTGAACCCACTTTAAAGTAACAACCCCACTCCTGGCTTTTAAGAGACCTTTATCTAGCCAATAAAGATGCAGTCTGAGTCTATCTCATACTAACAAAATTAGAACAACTCATAAGCATTACCAAACATTGGAAGTTAAAGTAACAATAACTTGCCAAGCATTAAGAGTTTAGGGCAAGACACAGGGTCAAACTAATAAGCTCCCTTAAGAAACACGCTAAAGAGTGCGGGATAAGAAAGTGTGCAATAAAAATCTAACCAAAGTCCTAGTAAAGTTGAAAACAGTGCTGATAGGTCGCATAGCTTTAACTCTTCCTCTAAATCTATAGACTAAGAACCGCAATAACTTAAATCTGAGTCCTAAGCTGCTGCTCAATAGTAGTAGCTAGAGTAGATAGTGGAGAACGCCGATTAGGACTTAGAGTCATTGAATCAATCAGATGTTATGACCCCAAGACTTGATGTCTCTGGCATAAAACTTGAATCAGCATAGAAAGAGAAAAACTCATTCTTGGAGGAACTTAAGAAGCAAAGTTTTATTTTTTCTGAAAATTCTACCGTGAAAATGGACGTCAAAGATAGTGTAAATGTGGGCGATAAGGCAAAGCAAGAATAGAAGTCGTTTTCTAACCCTTATAATATGCCAAGTTGTATGAGTATTCTAACTTTTTTAAATCAGATTTGATTATAAAACAACCCAAACAACGATTCTTCTGATAAGAAATCAAGTATGCTTGCTTTCCTCCCAGAGGCAGACTAACTAGTAAAGAAACAAAACCAAAATAATATTTAAGTGGTATTCTAAGGTGATGATTTAGAGCCATAACCCACACTTGAAAACTTTACTGAAGAAGCTAAGGAGGAAGAGGATAATGATTTGAAATTAATTTATTGTGAGATTCCTAAGAATTATCAATTCAATATTATCTAATATTATGATTCAAGCAAGCAAGAAAGTGCAAGTTAATCAGCCAAAGGCACATAGAAAAGCAAAAGCAAAAGTAGATCTAGAAAATCTATAAAGAGCTAAGATGAGGAAAGTAAAAGTGATTCTGAAAATGACGAAGAAGAGGAAGACGAAGATGAGGAAGAAGACGGAGAGGTCGAAGCGAACGATCCCAGTAGTCAAACTAAGTCAAACAAGTAGAAATCAAGATCACACTAGAAGAGCAGACCTTCATCAGCCTATGATAGTGAAGAAAGTGAGGAGGACTATGAAGAGGAGTCAAAGAGCGATGATGACAAGAAGTCTAATGCTAGATCCTCTGGTAAAGCCGATGACAAATAGCCACTTTTGCCATTAAATCAACCTACACAAAGCAGCAAAATCAAAGTAAATTTGTCTAAATTTATTCTAAGCTTATATCTTTTTTTATTATTGTAGTTTGAGAATTATATCTTGCAATTGTATAAAATTGAATGGCTTTAGATAATCAGCAGCAGAATTTGCTGATGCCGAACATGAATGATTTTAAGCGAGGTTTTGGGGAAGAAAATAATTAAGACTATTTACTTCCAGACCCCAGGCAAATTATGTATGGAAATAATCAAGGCACTTTAAGTCCAAGATAAAGAGCAGGATCTGGTAAACTTTATCTTAATTGTGAAATTTAAGTTTTCTAATTTTTTTAGTGTTTTTTGTTAAAATTATATGGTTTAATGAAAGTATAATCAACAGAGACAATTCCAATAGAACAAGCTTCTTTAAGAAAATGAACATTTTAAAGCGTGATACTTAGAAGATTAAAACCAATCCAAAGTACAAATGTGTGGATGACGGCTCAGAAGATGAAAACGATGCTAAAGGTGCAATTAATGACGATCCACAAGCAATGAGCTCCAAAGAATTATAGTTCAGGGATAACCTTCTAAAGCATGAAAGTAAGTAATTAGATTCTATTTAAATCGTGTTTGATAATTGGGGTTTTAGAGAGGAAGAAGCGTAAAGAAAGAAAACAGAAGGAAAAAGAGCTGAAGAAGCTAAAAGCTATCAATGGTGATGATTCAACATAAGGCGGGATTACGGCTGGTTCAGAAGCTGTAGTGAGTCAATCATCTGACGACGATGACATCGATAGTAGCGAGAGTTCAAGCAGTAGCAGCAGCGAGGAATCTAAGAACGATAAAGGTACTAAGCACCACAATCCCAATTCTAAACTTACAAAGAAGGGAGCCCCTAGGTCTAACAACGATGAAGGTGATGTGAGTTCTGTAACCACGAGGTAGAATAAGACCGAGAGAAGTCACTATAACCTGCGTATGGCAATCGATGAAAAATTCATACCGAAATCCATTAAGAATTTGAGATATGCCGCATACCTGATTTTCGTCATTCTATCACTCCTCTCTAGTAAGATTCAGTTGAAGTTATTAATCTAATTATATAGTTGTTTATTACGTGCTGCAAATCTCCTTGTTTGATAAGATAAATTAGAACATTCAGAACATTCATAATTCAGAGTTGAGAATAAATCACATTATAGATATTACGCTGAGGACTCGTACACTTATATTGGTCAACAACAATTACTATCCCAATTTAACTGCAACAGAAAAGGCAAAGCTAATAAATAATACTATCACAGAGTTGAGAAAGTCAGCGACTAATCTCATTATCATTTATTTAAACTAAAAGAATTATATGTAATTTTGGCAAAAACTTTTAATGTTAGTAAAAATCTCAAAAATGCTCAGACCGATCTTTCTCTTCAAACAAGCAACTTAGATTCAGATTAACTATAAAAAATAAACCCTGACGACGTAGTGCTTTAATACCTGAAGTACCCAAATATGCCGGAGACCTACCAATTTTCAATATGGGAAGCAATCATGGAGATAGTAGTGAGTGCTTATAGAATCTCCACACTAACTCTCCAAGAAATGAACGATGATAACCCAACGACTTACTTCGTGATGAAGAATTGCTTAAATGCCGTTCTCAAAGCACTTAATTTGTCCACAGATGCCATCATAAGTGAGAGTGACAACGCTAGAGATCAAAATATGAAAGTGTTCCTGTATTTGTTAATTGCAGCCTCCTGTGCTTTGTTCTTATCACTGATCTTCTTGATTCCAGTCATTAATAAAATCAAGAAGTCTAAGCAGGCTGTGCTGAAGCTATTTACACATAAGAATGTAGAGAAGCATATCGATGATTAGTTAAAGATTTGCAGAAATTTCGTGTCAACGAGATTGTAGTAGAATTATAATTATTATTATGAATGTAATTAAATCATCAGTTCAAATGAAAGTGAGATAAAACTTTTTGGTATAGCCATTTAATTTTATTAGAATAACGAAGGAGCTGAACATGATATAGACGGTGAAGACGTTGGTAACATGAATGTAAATGACAAAGAACTCCAGAACGAGTTAAACAACAACAAGTATATGAAACGTATCAGAAAGAAGAACAAGGGTAAGAAACTAAAGGAACTCAACACTGACTTTGGGTCCACTCTCCTTAAGTTTTTGTTGTTCCTCAGCATTCAAAATACTTTTAGATTGACTTCAAATAATATTTTTTAATTTTTATCAATGATTATAGAGGGGTATTTCTTGGCCAATTACCTGTTAAGTTATAAATTCCTACAAGAGGTACAAGATTTAACACAAGAACTTAAACTCTTAATTTCAAGATAGCCAGTACAGAGCTTCCTACTCTTAATCTAAAAGTATGTTAAAAAGTTTTACTAATATTTAAATTTTTATAGAGAGTTGATTTACACTAATGGAAATGCTTTAATTGAGGGAGAAAAGGCAGTAACTTTCAAAATTTACTCATTTTAGTTTATTATAAATCTTTATCTCTTAGAAGTTGTATAATTTGATATAACTTATGTTCCAAAATATCAAGAGAACCTTTACGATGAGGAAGAAGAGCTTTTAGATAAATTTTCAGCAAATTACGACTATCACTCCAGTTCATACAACGAAGACTTCAATAATATCATCTATTCGAATGTGTGTCAGTATGTGACCTTTGAAAATACAACTGCCTGTGAGAGCTTCAATCAAGGTATCCTCAAAAAAGGTATCTATTCTAGTAAAAAAATGTAAAATTTATAATTTATCGCCATTTATTTAAGTAATTAAGTGAGTGTGATCAAATACTGGGACTTCCTAAGATAAATCAATCATGATTTCATGGAAAGTGACCGCACTAACTCTACTATTAAGCAATTCTTGAATGACTAGCGTATTCAAGTGGCCGAGACTATGCAAGATTACTATTTTAAACTAGCTCTATAGCAACTCGTTGCCACTCTAGAAAAAGACATAGACAATTTGTAAGTAATTTAAACATAATCATTATTGCATTCACTCCATCTATCTAAAAAACAAGCTGCTTAACCCAAAAAATTTTACTATAGCTTCGAGATCGAGTACATTCAGAATAGAACAATATTCATAATATACATAATTTACCTAACCATTTTGTATTTGTTTATTTGGAGAAAGTATATGTCATACATGCAAAATGAACTTTGGAAGACTAAATCTATGCTCAGGTAAATCACCAACCCATTAAATTAGTTAACTAACATAATAAATTATAGTGTCCTGCCTACGAAACTATGCTTTGAAACTGAAGAGATCAGAAGTTTTATTAATAAAAACTCAAGCAATGACATACTTTCCACTATGTTATGATCGTAGAAAAACAATCATTAAACTCAAAATAATAATTATTAAGTATTATTTATTTATAATATGTTCATAAATATATAATATACACTCTTCAATATTTCAATTTCTATTAATTTATTTTATTTTTGGGGTTTTAAAATGCTTTATAAGAAACACTTTATAAAT
The DNA here is from genome assembly GCA_000711775.1 of Oxytricha trifallax. Lineage (NCBI taxonomy): Eukaryota > Ciliophora > Spirotrichea > Sporadotrichida > Oxytrichidae > Oxytricha > Oxytricha trifallax. Next base: position 69,858 of record ARYC01000778.1, on the reverse strand, counting down.
TAAAATTAAATTTTATCTGGAATTTATATGATCATTGATTATTTACTCATAATGATTGGAAATCTAATAATAATAATAATTAAGATTTAAGAATTATCAAATTAATGTTAACAGTATTAAAATATTAGTTGATTTGGTATCTTTTACATATTTTTAGTTTCATATATAGCTTACACTCTCATCATCTCCTTTACTTTAGCCACCTTCCTCTTCTTTCATATCAACATCTCCACCATTATTGTATAATAATTAATATATTTATTATTAATTATTAATTTATTTGAAAAATATAGTGTATCAACTTAATTTATTATATATTTAAACAATATTCTTAGGATTCTAGTCATCTTCAACATCAGCAGTAAGCAGGAACTTCCTCCTCTTCTCGATTTCCTTCTCTCCCTTCTACTTCAACAGCCATTAATACTCAGGTGTCTCAAATGACTTAGTCAAAGCCATATCTTCCAAGTAGTTCCACTCAGGAACCTGTGTCCCCTATAAAGCCAATTCCACCTAGTCCAAGTCACCGCATACTCGAAGGAAAAGTTCAGAAATCTGCTCTGTGGTTCGATTGTACTTTTGTTACAGCTAAATCAATCGATTGTGCAGAGACTGAAATAAATTCTACTCATCCAAAAGCTTTTCCTCTTCAAGCTCGTCTTCAGGGGCAATTTCTGGTGGAATCAAAACCCCAAAACCCCTTAATGAGGTTTATAAGTGCTTTGATTTGTAGGGAATTTGTTAGGGGTTGGGGTTATTAATATGTATGTATATCATTAATGTGAAATATATAGTAAATGTATTTAATTTAATCACTCAAAATGCACTTTTGGATCATGTGGAAGAGGTCTGTAGTTTATTTTACTCAACCACTATTCTATTTACTCTATCGATATGTCTGATCGTGGGTTTGGCTTGATTATTACTTACTCTGCCATCTATTTCATTGCTTGAGATACTCTTGTTTTATCTATAAATTGCTTTATTCTTTGCTTCGCATCCTTTTCACACCTTGTTGAGTAATAATCTTTGCGTGGCATATCGCATTCTATTATTATTGCTGCTATTGCCCAAAAATCCCATTGAAAGTCTCCGTCTCTCCAGTCTTCTCTTTCTGGATAATAGCCTGGAGTTCCCATTACACTTCCTAGCCTTGATACTTCCACTCTTAATGCTCTGTTGAAGTCAATAATTGTCACTCTTACAGGTGAAAAGTTTATCATTATATTCTCAGGCTTCAAATCTCTGTGAACAAAGCCTAACTTATGTAACTCTCTTATGCCTTCTAAGGTTTAAGTTGCTATCAAAGCAAGCTACTTATGATTCCTTTGATCACTAATGAAATCTCTGAGGGTCATTTCATAGAGTGGGAGTCTGAAAGCAACATGATCTTTGGCGAGTAGAACAGCATCTAGCTTGATTAAGTACTTACACTCTTTAAATTTTGCTTGAGTGAGTACTTGATACTCGTTAGTAAACTCCATCTAATATTTATCATCACTTAAGAGATAGTTGAAAGGATAAACCTTGTAAGCATATTGATGATCATTGATAACTTTCTTATCAAAGGAGTCTTCTAGAATAATATAGCTTTAAAGAGAAGTATCTAAATCTATCTATGCAAGAACTGGTATTTTCTTGTATTAAATTTTGATCATGATTTTTGTGATTTCCGATGTTAGTTGGTTGCGTGCCTTCTTAACACACTCTAATTCACTAGCTTATTCAGGCACTGTCACTTTAGAATATTCCCTCGATTTTCTTTTGTTGAGAAGCTTCAACTCAACTTTATGCTTTTCAATTTCTATGTCTTTTTTGTGAGCTTTTAAAAGATGTTTCTTCAAGTCTCTTGTATGAGAGTACTATTTATGGCACTCAATGCAATCATACTTCCCATCGATTTTGTCGTGCTTTAAGTATACAGTAGGCTTGGCTTCTCTATGCTCCTTCATATGTCTATACCAGCTTGATTTATGAGCAAAATCTCTCTCACACAGCTCACAAAAGTATACTTCTATTTCTTCAGTTTGTATAGGAATATCATTAATACCTTTCTCCTCCTCTCTGTCTCCCACACACTTATTTGCCATTATTTTCTATTATTAATTTCTATTTTAATAACAGAGACCTCTAGTGATAGCTCTGGTAGTTCTTTATGAGAGTTCATCTCGCAGCTATCTCACTTTTTATTGCTGCCAAAGGTAAGTCTCATTTATTTTGATGGAAGTGCTGTTGTTTTTTTTAAAATGTTAGCGCTCATATTTAAATTTGAATTTAAAATTATAAAATTGCCTCTATAACTTAGAGCTTATATGAGAGCTTTTCTAGCCTATAAGTTTCAATGGAAGTTCTTAGAGTATTAGAGAAGAATTATGAGTGTTAAGAGACGATCCAGCTCTAAATATTGTTGAGGAAGTAATCATTTTTACTTTCGATAATAAGTTGATTATGGTACGTTCCGATTTAGGAGGTGCACCTAATTAAGTGCGTACTGCTTTAGGAGGTATTTTGTGATTTTATGATTAAAATTAGGGTGCTCCTAATTAAGTACTAGCTTTAATTAATGCTCCTAATAAAGTACTTGTTTTTTAGGCTCTACTTCTAATTAAGTACGTACCAATTTATATTTAAAAATATGGAACTATAACAGTAGAAATTGATATCAATCTCTCAAGTTTGAAACCAGTTCTCACAACTTTCTCTATATCCTTCTTAGAGGTTGACCTCCTATAGGATGTCCATATTTAATAGTAAGTTTTTCAGAGGTATATAATTGAAATCAATAAACTTAAATTGAATATCATTTCTTAGATCTGTAAACAAGATGGAGTCAATGAATTATGTAATGAAAAGAGTGCAAGCGCAAGAATTGATTCAGAGATTTAGAAGCAAGGAGGATTTGCATCGCTTCCTGGTGCAGCAAGGTATTAAACTCATAGTAGCTCATCTTTATTATGTAGTTGGTTTGTTCTTGCCAACGATGGAAGGTACTAAAATTTTATTTCTAAGGGCGATACTCTGTGAAGAGAAGAAAGCATTGAAAACTTAAGATGTAAGGTTTGCAGAGATTCCAAACTATCCAGAAATCTCAGTGACTAACTTATATGATGATGCTATGGACGACCTAGAGGTTTCGCTGTACTTGCCTACTAAGATACGGTTGTCAAGTAAACTGCCTGAAAGAAACTATTTCTTTGGCATACTTGCAACAATTAAAGGTGATTACTTGAAAGAAATTATTCAAGAATCTCATAAGAAAAGGTACAGCATCTCTTCAGAAGATAAGGACAAACAAGGGATCAAGATAAGTGAGAGCTGGCTATCAGAGCTGCAGAAGCCCCCTTATATTTCAAGTAAGATTTGTAGCTTAACTCATTAGAAAAATCTGGTACTGGCATCTTTTTGATGAAGGAATAGAGCAAGCTTCACAGAGAGAGAAAGTCGCAGACGAAGTATGAAGTTAGCAAGAGACTTTATTCAAATATTTAGCCGCCAGAGTCAATGAACATAGATGCTGGAGCTGGCAGCAAGAGAAGAAACCTTGGAGGAGGGAAGCAAGAAGTAGAAGAAAAGAAAGAGAAGCCAGCTCTCACGAAAGAGTTTTAAATGTGACTTATATATTCATTAACTTAACTACAAAACTTATTTATATACATTCACTCTCCCTTCTTTAGCACACTTTTATGCCAACTAATTATCAACTCTCTTAGCTGAACTTTTTATAAAATCGACTGTATCAATAGGTAGGTCATGCATCAGGTGGTATAGCAGCAGTTTCTTATAATGACCTTTAAGTATACCCCAGTAGAATTCAATTCCATTAAACTATGGACTGTAAGGTACGTTGAACACTGGCGTTATTCTAAGTTGTTCATAACTCTTCCTTGTTTCTTTTGTCTTATGAACTGAAAGATTATCAACAAACAGTATAATCTCTTATTCAGGGTACTTCTCTCTCAGCTGCTCTAAGAACTTAATATACTGCTCTGTCTTAATAGAGCGAGGATGAATAACATAAGTTTCTAAACCAGTATCTTCACTAATTCCTCCAAGAATTGCCATCGTTTATACCTTGACTTTCTAGTCATATACTTCTATATTACTATGCCTCTTATACCAAGACTTCTAGATGAAAGTGTTGAAGGTAAACACAGCCTCGTCAGCATGAAATAAACTTAATATTATTCTATTAGGCTCTCTGCATTTAATTATAAATATAATTTAAGTTGTTGTTGTAAAATGGCAGAGTGAAATCAATCACTCTCTTGATACGATTCACACCTTTGTAAGATATACCATTTCGTTTATAAATGTTTGCAACAGACTATGCAGAGATCTTCAACTCAGGGAACTGGCGGTGAAACATAGTAGCTCGTTGGTCGAGAGAGAAGTGAGCCCAATACTTCAAAGTTTTATCATTAATAAGATAGTCAATATGCTTTTATAGAAACTTTGACTTCCTCTTAGGCATAGAATTCAGCTATTATTGCTTTAGTTATACTGCTATAAGAGAGTGGGATCGAACAGTTGATGGACTTCGCTTTAAGAGCAGTGCAATAGACTTATAGTTCAGTACTGGTTTGACTTATTCACTGTATATATCACATCCATATCGCAGTTTAAACACTAAATCTATATACTCTTCATCATAAATAGACCCCAAAAGCTTGCTATTTTTGTCTCGCATTTAATTAATAACCCCAACCCCTAACAAATTCCCTACAAATCAAAGCACTTATAAACCTCATTAAGGGGTTTTGGGGTTTTGAATATAATCTGGATTTTAGCTTACTACTCTCAATAAAGTTGGCTAGTTTTCCTGATTAAATACTAAGCGCATGATAAGCTACTTGCCATATTTTTGATTAACTTTATTTGGATTGCTTTTAGTGTAAATGTCTACAAGTTTAATGCCATCATATTCAAGACCCATCTTAGCTCTCTCTTCTTTATTCTTGAAGCAAACGAATTGCCGGTCAATTTCCTGAAAACGCATGGACAACTTGTTTTTGTGAGATTCTGATATCAATCTCATATTTATCTTAAATCTACGATTTTACTATGACTGAGGTGGCTGAATTTGAGTTTAACCTCCTATGGCTTAGTTTAGTTCTCTCTGCTCAAAACGAAATTTCAGTTTTTAGGGTAGCTAAATAGCATGTCTTACACTCAAATGCTCCTGTTATTGATGCTATTTTTAAGTGTTTCTATTAGCTTATTTGTTACTCGATATTGCTTGTTATTATTCTTATTACCTCTGCTTTTGGTTTGAAGATTGGTTTTACTATTGATTAGAAGGTCTGCTTGCAGATTTTTGATTTGATGTTTGGTGGGAAGAGGAACCACCTGATTTTTACCTTGAAGGAGGTGAATCTTTCTGTTGTTATCGATTTGAACTCATTCTAAGATTTGTGGCGATATTTATTGGTCAAAATATAGATTCAATAATTAATTAATTAATTTAGTTTTCAATTATTCGTATAAGTTTAAATTTAAACTCATAAATACACAATATAAGCAATTATATACGAAAATATTCTAAAATAATGCATTAAGAATATTAAAATTGCTTATATATAGATTTTACTTGTAAGCTAGTGAGTTAATGATAAATTTCATTCTGAGTACTATTAGAATACAATTGTTCACCTGCGTTACTCAGCATGTAATTACTACTGATCTATTTTTAAAATCCCTAATTTTACCCATTATTTACTGCATTATTTTGCCCCTACATGACTTTCTTCCTAGAATTACTTTACTGTGATTAAACATTCCTACTGTAGTTAGATCCAAGGGAAGTCCCAACTACTCCACCTTGTGATTATTTCGAAGTTGAGTTGGATTGTTAGTGCTTTTAAGTTTTTGTACTTATGTTTTGAGTTTGGAGGAAGTTATCTGATTTACGCTACTTCTAAGTGTCTACAAATAAATGTTAGTTAAAAGTGGAAGTTTATCTTACTGGAAATAGAGTAGTTATTTGCCAATTTTATATGAGCTGTACCCTGGCCCATTACCGACTATTAGATCTGATTTGATAAAGTTTATTGCCCTCCAGGAATTATAGTGTTTCCATTCTTCATTAATTTACTAAGAGGCATGTTTACACTGCTATTAGTGCTAGGTATAAAATCTTATGTCTTATTCATAAAGTTATTTTTCTGCTAGTTGTGTTGAGCTAAAGCTTATTCATAAAACTTTTGCTCCTCTTTGGTAACTAAAAAGTAATAAGATTTGAATTTACCATACATTTTTATGATTTAATCATTTGCATTGCAAGTTTTTGCTTTTATCGATATTTGATTAGCATATAGTCACTCCTTTCAGTTTGAGTCCAAGCATCCCTTGATTCTACATTTCTCTTTCTTTTCTTTTTGTGAGTCACTGTGTCATCAATTCCTACAGCATCTGAATCCCCTTAAGGATTCTTCTAAGCTTCATCTATATCATGCTCTTCATTAATTTTGTTTTCATCAATAGTGCCTCTTCTACTATTGGTTAACAATACTTTTGAGCCACTTCCTTTCCCAAGCTATGGATCTTACGTTTTCAGCATGCTTAAGCGCTTATTCTTATTGTTCATAATAATCTTATTCTTAGCATTGAGATTTGCACTTTGACTACCTCCCTCCATAGTGTTCTTTCTTCTCATAGGTGATATTGAAGTTGCCATTTCTTGAGACTGGGCAATATCTCTTTTCTTTTTAGAACCTTTTTTCTACCCCTCCTCATCCAAGACTGGAACTAAGTTTTGGATTTCTTCAGGTTCCATATTGTCTTCAGAAGGCGCTTAATCTGAACCAGCTGAACTTGTAGTTTCTCCATCTAACATTAGGTCTTGAGTTTATCTCAAAACACAAGACAGAGCTTTCTTTAAATGTTTCATTTTTATCTCTGGGTTCTTCTCACGGTATAACTGAATCTTCTCAACAAATATTTTCATAATTTCTAAACTTAATAAGTGATTGGTATAATTACAGACATAGTAAAGTTCTATAAAGTTTACTTCTTGATCTTTTGAAACAACATCCCTCAAATCATTGATCTCTTTATAATGACAATGTAGCTGCAATATTTCAGTTAGAATGTTGGTACTTATAGCACTAGGGACTGAGATACTCTAGTAAATTAGCAAAGTTCTGCAAAAATCTCTGCCAGTTTACATTAAGTTATCAGTTGAAAAGTGATAGTTAGCAAATGGACCTTAATCATTACCACAAAAAGATGATTCCATAGTGTAAATAGCTGGTATTTTTAAATCATTAAACATTGCAATTCTTGCTGTTGCTTCTTTAGATCGTTGATTACCGAATCTAGATAGTCCATAAACGAAAAAAGGACAGAGTTTTGACAGCAAGAATGGAAAGAGTCTTGTATCTTCTGGTTAAGAAGGGACATGACATCCATACATGAATATGTTCTTCCTTCTGCTATGACCATGAAAATCACAGAAAATAGAGAGCTCTCTTTCTTTAGCAAAATTTTGCATAATTTATTTCGTGTAGTAGACACAAGGATGCAAAACTTTTGATGGAGCCTTCCATCTTCTATTTAATTAATAAATATGATATTAAATTAAATTTAAGTCACATCCAGCAAGAGAACATCTGTAATTGCCATTAATGACGCCATCTGGATTAAGCATGGGTATTATTTTGAACACATAGTTTTGTCTCAATAATTCTGCCTCCTAATTTGATTCATCAGTCAAAAAATCAATTGCTCCTTTCATCATCCATGAGCCAACGGATTCACCTGGATGAACTCTTGCAGTAAGAAACACACCTTTTCTTTTGTTCAGATTATCAAGATTTTACCTCGAAGTTATAGTTAGCATTTCAATCTTATTTTCTGCAACGCTTTAACATAGGGTTTTTCTTGCACAAAATTGACTTTTGATTGGGTCGTTACTTATTCTATTAAGCTCTTCTTATAGGTCTGTATATGTATATGGATAGCAGTAAGCAAAATAAACTATGTCATCATCGTACTAGAATTCATATGAAAAAGTTAAAGTGTAATAACACTTCGATCTCTTTTGACTTTCCTTCTTTATTCCGTTGTTATAATAAGATATTTTAGTACCACCACGAAACCAACCGATATCCTTGTCCTCTGATTATTTCTCAGAAAAAATCAAAACTTTCATTCCTTCGTTAAATAATGAATCTGGCTTAGAAAGGTTAAGCATATTAAACCTAACTTCACTATATTTCTTAGTGTTAGCTACTCGAAAGAAAAACCATTAAGTATGACCTGAAGTGTTAACATCGTTCTAAAGTAATAAATGATAATCATCATCATTCACTTTTAAAGCTGATGCTAAATTTCCACTTTCAAAGCGACTCTCAAAAATTAAAGTCTTATCAAATTAATCCTTTTTCTTGTAGTATTAATCCACTCCATGCAAAGACACGAGTCCTACTTTTCTCTGATTAGGGTTTTAGTCCTTTATCTAATTCATATTCTCTTAAGCTTTATTTTAAGTTGAATTCTTTAGAATTCTTCTGACATCAATTAAGTTTTCTTCCAAAACTTCATCTTTTTTCTGACCAGGCTCTTTAATTTTATTTGAGAAATCTATGGCTGCTGATCTCATATAAACTAACTCACCAAATGATGTTACATTTTTATCTTCTGATTCATTAAGTGGAATGAAAATAGATTTTAGAGAAGTCGAATCAGGGAATTAAATTTAGTTAACATTGTGATCAATCTCAAATTTACTCTTCCCAAAATCTTTACCACGAAATTTGGTCAGTTTCCTATAATAAAGTAAATATAATATTTGTTTAACTTACAGAAAAGCAAACTCGCCACCTGATCTCGGTGATCCCTCTTGCACTTGGAAATTCTTTGGTAATATGGGATTAGGTGGGTAAAATTTGGTGACTTTTTCATAAGCGTCTTTATGGAACATCAATTCATCATAAATCCTCTGATTGTTGTTTTCGAAAAAGTTGTTCTTAATATTCTATGGACTTCCTTCATTGCTCGTTAAATCACCACCTGCACCCCCAGGACTTTGTATGTTTTCCAAAGTGGACAATATATGTGATGGCCTTTTACTCTTACTTTTCTGTTTCCCAAGTTACAAAAGACTCGAAGTATCAATATTGAGAGCTATATCTTATTTGTGATGTATAAATGAGTTGTGTATTTCCCCTGACATATTTTAATCCTCAAAATCTTCCTCTTAAATGACTTCCACATCCAGAGCTGTTTAAGAGTTTTTTTTTGATTGAGATTTCTGTGATTAAATTTATCGAATTTTACTTTCCTCTTAATTAGCTTTATTAAAATCCAATTTTATCTATGTTGCTGCTTTTTCTTGAGTATTTTCAATTCTTTGATTTATCATATTTATGTCAGATTATTAAGCTAAGGATTTACTATCTATTTATTGAAATGAATTTGTTATATAAGGCTAATTTACAGGCTGTTATTGACTTTTGTTTATTTATGCAGCACTCATTTTAATTAATATTAACACTCATAATTATTAAAATAGTCTATATAATCATAACTATATTTTTTATTATTAATCTAAGTATACGGATAGGACTAAATTATCAGAAAATTATGACAGAAAATAGTTAATATTTTTTACAAAACTTTTACACTATTCTCTTTAAATATTCTTAGTTTATATATGATATAATGAGATGTATTTAAAATCAACTGTCATCACTATCACTTGAGAAGTCATCATCATCGTCCATATCCATATCATCCACACTTGCAGATATCTCACTATCTTATCGCTTCTTTTCTTACTGATTATTAGGTGCTATTGCCATCCTAAAAATATATCCATACTAATAAATACTCAACAATAAACGCACTTTAATTTTGTTTATAAAATATTCATTAACATCCTTTAGTTATTAGCTTAGACTGGGTTATTATTAACAATGTTATTAAGCGCCAATGAAGACTTATTGGGGTCAGCTTATTTAGCCATTTAACTAGCAGTGAGCTTATTTTTATTGGCAGAGCCACCTGTATTTGAAAAGAAGCCCACACTTTGTTTCAAGTTCCCGCTCTCCAAATCAGGATCATAGCCTTTCTAGTTCTTTGAGTTAGACCCATATTTATTGCTACTAAATGGTTGAACTACACCGTTTTACTGAGCAGCTGATCCATAACCAGACATCTTTAAGTTTCCAGTGGTTGATTGACCCTATACAGTTTTCTATTAGTTAACAAAACCTTAGTGGCGTCTGTCACTGGGTTCACTGTTTGTATCTGAGGGACCGTCGTTTTGACTGTCTAAACTATCCATCATATCGTCGTTTTAATTACTGTTTCCCCTGAAATTAGCATCAATTTCCAGATGAATGTCCTCCAGGTCGTTCTTGTTGATGTTCGTGACTTGTAAATTTGAAATTGTGTTAGAACCTGCATCTCTCTCGGTACTCTTAACAGCATCATAGGCTTGAGCTTATTCATTTTCAATTTTCTTCTAAAGTGCTGTTTTGCCAATGTCCTTGGGATTTTTCCTCTTAACTGCCTCATCCTTTTGCTTCTTCTCAGTTCTTTTCTTGATGACATCATCTTCATCCTTGCGCTATTTGTGCTTCTTATAGTAGAACCAGCCTCCAATTGCTAAGCCAATTAAAACTATTACAACTATGCCCACTGCAACACCTGCTATTGCACCTGTACCAAAGCCACTCTCACTATCAGAAGAACTTGTACTATTATATAAATAATATCTATTAATATTATCAATACAAAAAATGTTATTATATAATAAATTATAATTTCCTAATTCATTATAATAAAAATAACTACAATTTAATATGAATTTAAAGACACAATAGATTTATTAATATAATTTTGATATATTTCCTCCAACGACTACTCCACCACCATTAGTACCATTATTTCCAGTACTGCCATTATTACCAGTATTTCCACCAGTGCTAGTGTTTCCATTGTTTCCAGTGCCGCCATTAATTACTTCATAGTAATCAGGCAGCGTAGTTGGGTCAAAGTTCTTACAGAAATTGTTTGTTAAAGTCTAATATTGTTACAATTTGATGATAAATGTAATTATTTTTTCAAAAAAACTTATAAATATAGAACTATAAACAAGTAAAAAACTTAGAACAAAAGATTTTGTCTAAAAAAAGATATTTTGTCAAAGAAAATTGACAGAATTTAAGGAATTCTATTTAAACTTTGTTTTAATTAAACGTATTTTGGGATTTTATAATGATTAAATTATCATATTGTTGCCAAATTTCATGTTTTAGTTTTAAAAATAGTTAATTAAATTTTTTCTAACCAAAATGCTTTATATTAAAGCATTAGTATCCATTAGTTTTCTGTTTTTATGATGCGTACCACAGATCAGAGCAATTCTAGCAGTTAGTGCCCTATGAGAACACAGTAAATAAAGAGCATGCACTGCATGTGCGACTGCTCTTATCATAAGCCTGCTAGTAGTTACAAGTTTAAATGCCATACAAAGCTCTCTGAGTCTTATATCTAGCAATGATTTAATTGTCAATAACTCCATAACTGATGCCGTAGTGAGGAGTCGCTGCCATTCCACTCACTGCTTTCTGATTGATTTCATAGGAGTACTGCTTTGTGTCCACGTTTTACAGGATTTTTATCTCGTTTATGAAGAACTATCTGCTTGTGATGGCACCTGCTGAGTTGGATTAAGCGAAGAAAGTTGAGTAGCCTCTGCCCTAATCCACTATCATTACGTCTCTACCTAGTTAAGGATTGTCTGTGGTACCAGGGATGTTTATGTAAAAAGCGAGATTTGAGGCGTTATAGATGGAAACTTAAAAACACATTTATATAATCTATCATTATATTTTGAATAAACTTGGCCAGCAAAAGTGTTGCATTTTTCACAACCATAAGCCACAAAGTTAAAACTTGCTGTAATTGTGGTAACCTCATTAGTTTTAACATTAATTTCAACTGGTAGCTTGGTGATTACTACATCATTCAAAGTGCCATTAATCATGCTTTGTGTTATAAGATATTTCTAGATTGTGTTATCTTTACTAATTGAGTTAGGGGAGACATACAAGTTTAAGGATTGCATTGCTGCATCCGAGAAAGTGTAAGTCAGGGGAATTGTGGAAGTTCCTACACTTTGAATTTATGTATTTCCTGTTTTCACTCTAGTAGCAATTTAAAATCTAAGTGTTATCAAAAGTTTTGACATAATTTTACTAGACTATTAAATATTTACTAAAAGCAACCTATCCTTATATTTTAGGCTTAGCAAATGCCAGAAAATTCTTATTATTAGCAAGAAGTATAATAGTAAAACTTTCAGCAACCATGACATCTTAAATCTCATCCCCAGAGAATTAGCCTCTATCAATTGAGAATATCACGTCGTTCCTCAGGTTTTAAGTAGTTACATCAATATATGCTCTGTACACTTAATTGTCTGCGAGGTATGTTACAGCCCCAGGGTATTAAGTCTCCAGAGAGACACGAGGGCATTTATTAGGTTGAGTGGCCTAGGTGTCTATTTTTATCATTGTGGAGGATGCCGCAACTGAATCAGTAGTGAGCTCCTTAGTTTTGTAGATGTAAGTATAAGCATTACATATCACAACTATTGATCAAAATTAGGATTAGCAAAATTAGTTAAGAAAGGTGTAAGAAATAATTATAAGAGAGTTCAATGTTTATATTTTCACATAAACAGCATTTCAAACATGCAATAATGAAAGACAGCAAAAAGATTTAATTTTGTAAACAACTTACCAGTTACTGTTCCTACTGTAATTGTGCAACCGTCAGAATCTGGTTGATCAATTTGCATCAGTTACTTATATTCAAGTTTTTATCCATATAATTATTTAATTTAAACACTTAAAAAAATTATTGATAAATTTATAGGAGAATGCCATAATAATCAAGATTAAAACGGATCTTAACAGACTTTTATTTGAAATTTCCTTCGCAAATGTAATCGTAAGCATGTGTGATTATTTTGCCATTTAAATTATCTTGTATATATAAATTAAATTATTTGAAAATTTAAATATTATTATCACAGCTGCCTCATAACTCTCAATGATTTTACAATTACTTATTACTTATTTTAACTCCTAATGAATTAGTTTTATTTATACTAATCATTTCAATATCTCTTAATTTCTCTACTTTGAATTGCAATTGTGATAACTTTGGAAATAAATCGATAAATTATAATTTGTTTTAGAGAATCAAAGAAACTAAAAATATGAGTTTTGAGAAATTGATGAAGGTGTTCTCACCTGACGGTCGCATTTACCAAATGGAGTATGCCTTCAAGGCAATCTCACAGTTCGGTCAGACTTCAATCGCAGTGAGAGGCAAGGACTCCGTAGTAGTCTGCACTCAAAAGAAGATCCCAGATAAGCTCATCGTTCCAGATTCAGTGATTTAAAAGATTAAAATCAGAGTTTGTTGTATGAGATTGTAAAAGATATGCTTCCAAAAATCGACCAAATTTGTAAAATTTTAAAGTGAGCAACATCTTCAACATAAGCGACAGCAGAGGAGTGATTATTGTGGGAAACATGAACGATGCTCGTTTCATCGTTACTTGGTTGAGAAACACTGCTGCTCAATTCAAGTTCAAGAATGCTTACGAGATTCCAGTCCACGTACTTGCTCAGAAACTCGGTCACTATTTACAGAAGTTTTCACAGCACGCTGGAATCAGACCATTCTGCGTCAATGTCACTATTGTTGGTATGGATGAGGAGTTCGGTGCTCAAGTCTATCGTGTTGATTTAAGGAAATACATTATATTTAATGTATTTAATATTGATCCATCAGGTCAAGCTGTTGGTTTCAGAAGCATCTCAACTGGATCTAAAGAGCAGGAAGCTATGACCCAGCTTGAAAAGCACTGGAAAAAGAATGAAGGCAACTGGGACAAGAAGGATTTTCATTAATACTTTTATACTATAAATTCATTTGAATAAGGAGACCATTGAGACTGCTATCCAAGTATTGCAGACTGTAATTTCAGCTGACTTCAAGGCAAACGAAATCGAGATCGGTATTGCCTCACACGATGATGTGAGATTCAGAAAATTGACTGAGCAAGAAATTGAAAGCTACCTCAATGACCTCGCTGACAAGTATAAGCAATTAGAAATATCTATGGCATTATTTAATATTATAATGAGTAGATGGATGTGTGAAGTTAATGTATTAGATGTATATGATTGATATTAAATGCAAGTCATGTCAAGTATAACCTTAATTATCTCTAATATTACTCAAATTAAATTTAATATGAGAATCATTAAATTGTCATAATAGAATTTATAGTAACAAAACTATAATTTGAGCAATATCTTTTAAATGTTAACCATGTTTTAATTAACCAAAATTTTTGAATTCTTTATTCCATTTTAATTTGCTTTTAAACCGCTATTCATCCTGATGAAAATATTTTTAAACTCTATTATAAAGACCCTTTGTTTTAAATTTAATAGAAAACTTCGCTTCAACATATTTTTAAACTATATAGTTTTCTATAACCAAAGCCTATTTATGAAACTTTTGCTTATTCCTGATAACTTTTAAAGCCATTTCCTCTCTTTACTTATGATCATAGCATTTATAAACTTAGCCAAACGAGCCTCGACCCAAACGTTCTAAAACCTCAAATCTATACATAATATGTTCATTAATTCGGTGGCGATAGTAATTTTAATCATCGTCAAAACCGTTATTATTGGCTGATTAAGCCAGAAATAAAGTTTATATTTATAAAAAATGTGTAATTTAGATACATGAAAAATTAAAAATGAAATAGCTCTGCTTAATCAGTTGTAGTTTAAGTATTTACAAAATAAACCTCGGGGAACTGAAGTATTTCTTCCTGTTCAAATTTCGATAAATGTTACTTAAACATGCTCAGAGCTTGTGAGCCACTTATCGGAAGATCTATAGATTCCTACGAGGAGGTTCCCAGCTTACTAGATTCACTTTTGAGATTTTTTAAGTCAAAGAGACTTGGAGAATTATTTGTCATTTGTGTTGGGTTGTTTTCACGACTGAACTGATTAGTCTAAGTTGGTTAAGTTGTGTTATTGTTGGCATCTATTGAAGAATTGTGGAGATTTAGAAGTCTGGGAGGGGACAAAGAGTTATCAGTTATTCGTTGTTTTTCTTAATTTCCCATGACTGCGGGGACTCTAGGGTATATACTTTAAGAGGTCTTCAACATCATTTATTGAGTGTCTAAGTTATTAGTAATATCATTTTTCGTAGTTGATAGCAAGATCTTGCTTAAACTTGCCTCAGTATTTTTACTTTTACTCAAATCCATCAAACTTGTATTAGGGTTATTAATCGAATTATTTCCCCCTTATCCCATATTGGTGACTAAATTTTTCTTAATTTTAATTTGATTTTTATTGGTAGTAGATTTAAACTGATTTAAAACTGTCCCCTCTAAGCCTTAAGAGTCTTTCTTTTAAATATGTGGATCTTGTTTCATTACTGCATCCTCGAATGTTTTCTTAACTTAAGCTAATTTTAACTTCCCAGTCGATGAAGATTGATTTAAGTTTAATTTTAGCTGTTTTCCGATGCCACTGATATTACTTGTGCTATTAGTTACAGATTGATTTATATTTTACTATTCCACAATTTAATAATTGCAAAGAATGAAAATAAGAAAATTCATTTTACTTATAAAATGTTTTATAAATAAATTTCTATTAATCGCTTCATTTATCTTTTAAAATTAATTTATTTAAATACTTGATTTCTTAAAAATATATTTTTATAAGTTTTTAGCAATAATTTAATTATGTCGCTCCCATTAATATTTAATTTGGCGTACGTTCAAGTGACAACGATGCAATTTACTAACTTATCTCAGCAATTTTCTATTTATTGAGTGGAGTAATGCGAGTGACAAGAGGCAGAAGTTGCTTCTCACTCTATGGTATAAATTGATTAATTAATTTCTTGGTTGGTGTCTTATGAGCTTCATAGGCTCCTGAAATAGTAGTTACAGATTAATTTTAGTTCAGTTTAGGGGGTAACTGAAAGTTCTTATTAAGCATTTTGTTTATGTCTAGTTTTTTACTCACTGAGTTTGTATTCAACTACAAATTGCTTGTATTTTTGAATTGATTGTCTCTAGCTGAATCTAGCTGGATTGTATCAGATTCAAGGGACATGTTTCGTAGTCTTTCGTTTAAGTTCATTGTTTAATTTTTAGCTTATATTCTAGTCGAGAAATCAAAGTTATCTGATCTTATTATGTTTAGAGAAAAATATATAAATGAGATCGTTGCAAGTGAGATTTTTAAAGACTGTTATTTAAGTCAGGAAGTTCCTCAAGTGAATTATTTAGCTTTGCTTAGAATAATTAGTTTTTTGCATTTTATGAATATTATCCAATTTATTACTACAATTTGCTCGATATCTTGAGCTGCTAACTTTAAGAATTGCTCAGAGTTGTAGTGTTATGTATCTTTTATTTGAATTGTTAATTTTGCTAAGTTGTGCTATGAGGTTTTTCATTAGATTTTTTAATGAATTCAGACATGCTTTTCTATAATTAACCTGTACTAATGCTTTACAATAAACCATTAGCTTTCAGGTTTTAATTGATAAATTTGAGTTTCTTTTATTGTTGATTTTGCTTTTAATCTTGCATTTGCAAATTCTACTGCGAATTGCTATTTTGGTTTAAATTAGTATTGCTAAGATTCCCAGGGTGTTAAGGAGGCAACTGTTTTATGCTGTTACTTTAGTTCATAAGTGAAGATCTTAAATTGTCGTTGCGAGTCATTTTTTGAGACACAAATGTTTAATTATATTGCTGTTATTACTGCTGAAATTGAGCAAGACTTAAGCTCTAGCCTAGAGATTTATTTAGTTACTAATTCATGTTAATAAGTTGTTAGTTTATTTGATTGTTTACTTAAACCTAGTTTGAGTTTCTTTTTATTTTATCAGTTGAACTGCTCTAATGTATAGTTTTCACTTGAAACTAGTAATTCTAATATTATTATATTTAAAGGGAGTTTAGAACCTTTTTGATTGTAATTTAATAAATACTTATATACACTTGATTCATGGTAAATTCAACTTGCTATTAATCTTGCATCATCTACCTACTTGACCTCTACATTTCAAATTACTATAATTAAGTCAATCCATACTACTACTATTACTACTAATTATTATTATTATTAACTCCAGGGAAAAACTATTGCTTATAGGAAGTGTTATTGAACAGCTGTTTTTAAGCACTATTACCAGCACTTTGCTAAAAATTGAGGGAAGCTGAAGTGCCTATGTTTTTGTTTGACTTCGAGTGGCTGATGTGCTCAAATTACTACCCTAATTACAAATTATTGTCTAGCTAGTTATGATTTACTAATATTGTAGGATTATATCTTTTAGTATATATTACATGAGAGACAAGCAAAATGGAACATAAAATTTAGGGTATTTTGGATGTAACAAAATTTAAAGTTGAATGTTGATGTTTAATTACTATTAACTTATGAAAATAGTTTTCACCATATTTTAACCAACTAAATTCGGATTATTTTGAAACTATTAAATTAAAGTCTAAACCCCATTTCCACTTAAACTGGTATTATTGTTAAATAAAGCACTAGTGCTACCGTTATTTCTAATCATTTTAACTGAACTGATTGGTTTTTATTTATTTGAATTAGATTACGAAAGCAAAAGCTGTATATTTCTAGAAACCGAGCTTTACGCTTGATTTTACTGAGTGGTCCTGATATTACATGAAATAAAATAGAATTTGATATTGACATTTTAATCTTAATTAATTCTAATATTTTAAAGGGATTTTGCTATAATATCATTTTAAACCAAAATAGATGAAGAAGATCCATTGCCTTAAACAGATTGCTTAATACTCGATTATTTTATTGGGATATAAATATATTATATTTCTACATGTTGATCGATTTATATATATATATATATACATATACCTTCTTTCTTTTATCTGTTTACGTCTCATTTATAAATTAATGTCAATATAATTATTCACTGAAATAATTATTAATAATCTAAATGTACATATAATAAATTCGAAAAATTATTTTTAAATCTATTGCAAGTTAGTCAAAGAAAAAGTTTGAAAATTATTTTATAGATATTTTCACCTCTTAATTAACTGAATTATAGACTCTAAATATAAAAAATGTTTTGAGGTAAAAATAATATTAATTGTTTTATTAAATTTGTAAGTAATTATCAGGTTTAATATATAAAATTAACTTTTAATATTTTCTTATAAATTATTGTTATTATCTCAATAATAATTTGCAAAATATTTTCCTCCCTATTTAATTAAAAATAGGCTTTGGTTGAGCTTAAAATTTTAGACCATTTAAGAAGATTCGATGAAGACGACAGAAAGCACGTTGTGAAAATGAAGGAGGCTTTTCTCTTCAGAAATCACCTGTGCATCACTTTCGAGATGCTAAACATAAATCTCTATTAAATGATTAAAGCTTGCAAGTTCAAAGGTTTTGATGTGAAGGTAGTCAAGAATATGGCTCTGTAATTATTGATATCTCTTAGATTCTTGAAGAAAAATAGCATCGTTCATTGTGATTTAAAACCTGAGAATATTCTGCTAAAGTACTATAATAAGTCCATGATTAAAGTCATCGATTTTGGTAGTAGCTGCTTTGTCAATGAAAGACTGTACACTTATATATAGAGTAGATTCTACAGGTCCCCTGAGGTTATTTTAGGCATGCCTTATGGTCATGAAATTGATATTTGGAGTTTTGGCTGCATACTTTGTGAACTTATTAGTGGTCTCCCAATATTTTCTGGAGATAGTGAAACTGATTAAATGCGCTAGTTTATAGAAATACTTGGCCTTCCTCCAGCAGATATGCTAAAAGAGGCTTCAAGATCGAAAGTATTCTTTGAAAATGATTTCACCACTTTCAAGTTTGAGAAGGGTAAACCAAAAACTTTCAATTACAGAGAGCTAAAGGAAGTTTTGTAATCGGATGATGATCATCTTCTAGACTTTATATAGAAATGTTTTGCATGGGAGCCATCGAAGCGTTTAACTCCTGATGATGCTCTTAATCACATGTGGCTAGAAGAAACCATAAGGAAGATTAAAAAATGAATATCAAATTTTACAAATATAATATTGAATAATACAATTAATTTCATCACTCTTTAAAGTTAATACATCATCTTTAAAGTGAATAACTTCAGCAATAATCACTTTCAAATTAAATCTCTAACCTTAAGAATTGAATCCGTATCTATATATAGATTTATAACTTTTTAATAATTGAGCTTACACTAGCTGTATTCTGATTCAGATTCAAAAGCCTCGCTGTCTCTTTCCATCCCTAGGAATTTATTGTACATTTACTTTTCTGGATATAAATCAAGATAAAAAGTCTTCCTATTTGTTTTATCTCGCTTCATAAATCGCAGAACAGTCCAATCAGAGCTATACCAACTGTATAAATGTTTCCACACTTCTGTCGAAACTACTATAAAATCAAAATATTCTATCAAATCTTCTTTTAGTTCTGTACTTTTTCCATCCTTTAGTATATCTCTATAGATAATGTTAAAATAATTATTGTGAACTTACTGGTTTATAATTTTTCCTGGCTTAGGGTAAGAATTCTTAACTTTTGTTACATTTGATGCTCTATTTTATTTGTTTTGGTTGAATTTGTTCATTAGATTTTTTCTTTCATCAATAAATTCCAGATCATCCTAGTCTTATTCAAAAGTATCAAACTCAAATATATTTTAATTGCTTTATGGAGTTGGAGCTTCAAAGTTTACATAATCGCACCACTGTCTCCACCATTTAGCACTAATAAGGTATTTTTTCTCTTGATTTGCTACTTAATTTCCAACATGAATTTATGCCTCAATTCTCTAGGTTGGAGACCTTGATCTTGAATGAGGAGCTATGATTTTCTTACTAGACTTTTAGTTTGGCAAAGATGGACTCGCTCTTCCTCTAATATAATCATCCTTAAATGAATTAGACTCAATTTCCGAAGATATGATCTTCTTTATGATCTCTCTTTCTTAGTTGGGTTAAAGTCTCTTGCAAAAATCTGAGCAAATCTCTGTCTAATCATTACTCTAGAATTAAGATTAAGTGCATTGACACCTATTACCTTTCTATAGTAAGAACTCAGTAAGATTTCTGAATTCAACTTTATTATAATAGTTTTTGAAATCTATTTGACTTTTGTTTGAACTTATAAATCTTGAGAGATTCATGTTCTTTGATTAGTAAACAGAATTAGCAGAAACTTTATTTAGCGCTAAAGTATCATTCCTTACATTTTCCTGTTTCATAGTATCAACTCTTCCTTCGTCTAAATCATTCATATCCTCTTTGGATAAAATGGTATCATAAAACTTTATATGATTGTTTCTAGTTTTATCACAAATACTCGAATTTCCTGCAATAGCAAAAACTTCTAATTAGATAGCTTAATCATTGTCTATGTTAAACCTAGTGTTTATGAGTTGAGAGGGCTCAATCATTTCATCTTCAGTTTGAGATATTCTGAATTTCATTTCAGTTTTCAATTCACTCTTTTTTATGTAACCCATAAACTTTGGAGAAGATGATATATCATCTACTTACCCCAATATTGACTTGCACTAACTGACAGATGCTCTTTTGATATCTCTTGAAGAGCTAGAAGAGGACATTGATATTTTAGATGGAGATGGATTGTACTCAAAGTGAGACTTAATCAAATCCTTTTTGCTGATCGTCTTTGCTATTAACGAATTTTAGGGCATTTAAACATTCTGATAAGTTTGGTTCCCTCTATTATCATTTGATGTTTGAGATCTTTGGATGCTCAAAGCTTTTTAGTTATTTAACTTGCTTGGCACATTCTTTTGATAATTGTCAATGAGTTTATGATTCTTTCTGCTTCTATCAGTGTGCTTACCACTTTTGAATTGTAAATTATTCAATAGCGCAGTTCCTTCGAGTGTTTTGAAACAATCTGTATTTGTGGTGAGAATATTTTCATCTCCTTATGAGACGATCCTTAATTCCTGTGTAGAATTGGATATCTTGCTATCTTTTGTCAGCGCAATTCTCTTTTCAGGAACGAAACATTTAGTCATAGAGCTTAATTAGTTATACTGTTTAGTAGAGCTTGAACTATTCTTCTCTTTCTTTTAAGATAGCTTGTAGTTTCTAGAAGAATCAATCATAGAAATAATGTTTCTATTGTCTATATTTGCACAGGGATTTATCATTAACCCAGATTTGAATATAGGGTTCTAGTTTTCATCTTAAACTTTCTTTTGTTAACCAAGTCTTTTATCAGTAAAAGATGAATTCTTTTTTAGGCTTCTATTTTCAATCATGCCTCTTATCTCATTTATAGGTTCAATTACCCCTGTCTTGGTATTCACCCCCTTTTTGTAGCTAATTCCAGAAGTCCTCTTATTATTAGGCTAGGTACTTATATTACTACTTTAATGCTAGATAGATCTACTGTGATAATTATTCGAAGAGATACTATTACTAGGTTTCTTCTCATTTTTATTTGTTGATCCCTTAGCTTCATAATCAATATTTGGACTGCCTTAAGTTGATGTATAGTTTATTTGATCTACTCTATAAGAGTAGCTTGCAGTATGATTTGCAGTACTCTGCTACTGTTTTTATTATTTTGAAGTCAGCTCTTTAATACGCTTAGTTATCAATTAGATACTTTAACTTATGCTAGACTCTTGATTGACTAGTTTCTAATCAATTTGGCTCTGTCTTTCGAATAGCAAATTAACGCATTTATTCATCATTTACTCAACATTGTCAAGTTTCTCCTTTAATGCCTTATTTTCAAGGTTTTTGGTACTTTCTAGCTCTTATATGAATACCTCCATATCTTGCTGTCTTTGAATTAAAGTGTCTAATATTATTTGATTTATACCAATTGATTGCTAGAATACATGTTGTTATGGTTATGCTTCTAAAGAGCTTTAAGATTGAAAGAATTCATTGTTATTTTTATTGGTGTTATTGATTGAGTAACTCTAATGGGGTTGCTATTAATGAGAATGACTAATTTTTGAATTGTTCCTATTTTAGTTCTAGAATGCTGCACCTGGAAATTTGTGAATAGGTCTTTGCTATGAATCTTCCTTAAGAAATTGAGACAGTTCTTTTTATTATTTCTACAAGCTTTCCTCTTTTTTTATGATCTAGTGATTCTATAAATTCTATATCCCATTAGCAAACTGCTATTACTAAATGCTATTTCCAACTTACCCACTATTTAAACTGTGCAAGCTAGATGTACTTTTGTTCGATTAATGCTAATATTGCTTCTGAAGATTTGTCTAAACTTGTGAATTAGAGAAGTTCTTGCTGGGGCTCTTCTTCATCTGAAAGTTTAGGTTTTAGCCACTTGTCGATGTTGATGATGAAATAAAGTGGGAGTTTTGATTGTTTGTAGTTGTGGCATTAGTGGATTGTAATTTTTGTGAGGGGTAGTGCTGGAAGTGATGCTTTTGTGCTGGATGATTGAAGTTGCTTGGTTACTGAACATATAAACATATATGATAAATTATCAAAAATAAACAGATAAAATATTGCCTAGTTATAATTGAATTTAAGTCTTTTATAAATACAGAAATTTAGAGTAGATAAAGATAGCTTTAAAATACGCTAATTTAGACAAGCTTAACTAAAAGAGTTAATAAATAAATTATTTTTTATGGTTAAATTATATAATAATTAATTTAATTAAGTCATTTAAATCAATCTATTTTACCCATTACATTCAAATAATCTTACCACAAAATATAATTATTATTTTTTCTACTTATTAATTGTATTAATCAATTATATTTATAATTAATTTAAATCATATAATTAACATCTGTATTAGATGTCTTCCCAGATTATTTATTTGTGATAAACTTATCACAAAATACTTTAAATTTCTTAATTAATTAATAATTAATAGTGATGTGTTTATCTGAGAACTGTATAGTAACATTAGTCTTGATCTCACTCTACCTGGACTGCTTCTATGAATGAGTTGGCGATCTCTTGCCTATTTTCATCATTTCTATTTTTAATTTAAATTTGAATTTAAATTTAATCAGTCAGTAATTAACTAAATTACTCATATTATATTATTATTGTATTAGTCTCATCATATTCTCATCAGATAATTTAATTCTTTTTTTTATTTATTCACTCTTAATATAAAATGTCACAATATTCCTTGTATGCACACGCCTACAACTCCCAATAAGCCCAATACACCGCCTAGTAACAAGACTATTAGAACTTGAGATAGCTCACGAGAGAGCAATTAATAGAGGAAAACCTCAAACTCGCCAGGATACAGCAGTCTTATGAAGATTAATTACTGGAAATGGCGTAGAATCTGGCTATTGCAAATGAGACACTGCAGATGGAATATCATAAGCAATCTAAGATTAATGAGGATTTGAAGAAAACATAGGTTCGTATATAGAAAATGGAGGGCAAAATATAGTAGGAGCTTAAAGACAAGGATATCATAGTTATATAATTGTAGATATTATTTCTATTGATTGAGAGGACATCGATTTATCCATAAATAAATTTAAAGTGATTTATTAAAGCATAGTGCAAGACTTAACTAAATTGACATAGAAGAAGGAATAATTGATAAAATAGGCGAAATAATAGTACACTAAGCAAGTCACCACTCAATTGAATTAAACTTCCTTATTCTCCACTTAAGCCGCATCCTAATCAGATAAATCGCATTAATTTAATTTATTTCATGGGAATAATTTCTGAAACTAATACATTAATATAAATATAGATAATAAATCAAAGTAGAGCAAGTAGAAAGCAAGCAATAAAGATAAGAATAAACAAAGCAGCAGTAATCACTCAAATGCTTTGTTTCTGCAGAGTGAAGATGCGTTTAAAGAACTAATGGCAAGTAGCTATCAAAAGAATAAACAACCAGTTATCTCAGGTGTTTAATCTAAATCTAATGATAACAAGAAAAAAGGCAATAAAATATTAAATTAATATAGAAATTCATATAGAATAGATTATTATACTATATTCATTTAATTTCATATTTATTAAGGCAAGAATAAGGATATATAGAACGTCAATAGCAATGAGTAGGAAGAGTAGAAAAGGGAAGTGGATGAATTTGGATTATCTGGAATAAAGTATGACCCCATATTCAAGTGAACAAAGAACAGGACTCAAACTATTACTGTATTTTACAATAAGCAGACTTCTCATAGTAGCATTTATTTCTTTACTCTCATGTTTAATCTTTTTCATGAATCATATCTCATTTATTAAGCTTACAAGTAAAGTCACAAGGATCAGAGTAGATTGCTCGATAAAGCTTGTAACAGCAGTAATTTAGCCAACAAATGCACCCATACCAAAATATTAATATCAATCATGCATTTGCCAATACTCAATAGTTAAGCAACTTAGATAGACTGGATTAATATCAGAGTAATCGAATGAACACTATTAATGTGCAGCAAATTAATAATGGCGTATCAACTAATTAAGTCACGTAGAATAAGAATCATATTTATATGAAATTATTAGTATTGATAAAAATCCATCCTATTAAGGATATGCTATATATTTATATTTTGCTAGGTATTTTATTCTTAGAATCAGTCATTAATAGTGTAGACAGTCCTACCATAGATTTAAACTCCTAACCAGGCAATAAACAAGAAAAAACTAAGTCACTCTGGCATAATTCCAAGCTTTGTGCAAAACAACATGAACCTCAAAAAATCTCAGGGAGATGCAAGTATTTATCAGCAGTAGCAATAGTATATGAATCATACATAAGGAAGTGGAGGTATCATGTTTCAAGGAAATAATAGCAACAAGCAGGTTAGAGTGTAGGACAATCACAGTGATTTATCAAGTAATCATAGCACAAATAGGAACTTTGTGGGTGCACTTTAATCATTTTTTCCTCTTCTTTTTAAACATAAAAAAATTTGTAAAATTTGTTAAATTTGTTATATTTTAACTAGAAATTCAAGGATTATTAATTTTAATAGATATATATATATATATATATATTAGGATAATCATCTGGAATAGGACTTAACAGTACTTTAAACTCAAACTAACTCCATAAAACACAGCCATTACATTCAAGTTTTATCGAAGCTCCTCAGTTTAACAATACCTTCATTAAGACTTCATAACAACCCCAAAAACACTCTAACAATAACCTCCCAAAGAGTTTGCCCCCAAAGCCTTAATACCCTTAAAGTTTCAAAGGTAGCACAAATACCAGTGATATCATGGTCATTCCAGGAATAGTTTAACTGGATGGAAGTAATAATGAGTAGTACTAACAGCAATAGTAAATGGGAAATATAAGAGTTCTCGAGAATGCCTATATTCAATAGAAGTTACTACAGCAGTAGCAAGACTAACAGTAAATTGGCAGTAGTAGTGATAAAGGTTTGAGGTAAATTTAAGACGTGGATTATGATACAATTAGGATTTCTGAATAAGACAGCAACCCACTACTTAAAACTTAACCTAAATAATCAGCTAAAGGCAACTTCTTTCAAAATGCAAGTAGCATTTTAGAACCATCACAATCAAATACTCCCTACATTAATTCTAAGGCTAAAGGCAAAACGAAGAGTGATCAGTATAGCGGTAATGGGCAGAAGCAAACTCAAAATTTCATCAATATAAACAATAGCAACGGTGGAATGCAGGGTTAATCAATAAAGAAAATGATTGAGAGCCAGTGGAAAGCCGTCTAACAACAATAGCTCTCACAGTCATTTTACAATAACTCAATGGTTAATCCCAATTCTAATTCATAGTTTTAGAATTAACAACAATTCTTTGGGACTTCATCTGGCAATGCATTTGCTGGTTTAAATTATTCACCAATGAAAGTAGCTCAAGGCAGTGGTGTTAATGGAGTTTAGAGATTGAAGAAAAATGCAAATAATAACATACAGTCTTAGTAGAGAACGTAGCATCATAATTAATTTATTAATGTTCAAGGGATCTTGCCGACCAATATTCTGATATTTGTAATTATTACAGGAACAGGTTTAATTATTAACTTTATTGCGTGAATTTTCATGAAGTAATACTATAAATAGTGGGTAGATTAGCACAAATAACAATGGCAAAGTGAAAATAAGCATAGTAAATGTGCACAATGAGTTCATAATTAATCCTTCTGGAGGTGGCTCTGGTACTGCCAATATCACTATAATTATCTTACTTATTACCTTATATATTTATAAAAATCAAAATATTTGAATTATAATGTGAACAACAATTTTATCATTAGTAATTCTGGGTAGGTATCAAGCTAGGCCAAACACAAAACTAAAAATTCTCAGAGTTAAAAGAAACGATGAATAAATTATATAATAACAATCCCTTTAATCTTCTATTTTATTTAACTTTGAAGTGTATTAGGAATAAATTAACATTTTAATATAATTATTAGAATAAATATATAAGTAATTTTATCAAATAAAATTAGCATGTGTCTTTCTCTTTTTTTTCTTATCAATAATTATACTTTTTGCAGCTCTTTACTTTGATGGTTATATTGTTTAAAAGCCAACAGATTTTTAAATATCTTAGTCATATTAATTTTATTTGTTTTTGATGGTTTTAGTTGGATCTTTAGAAATAGCCATGAATTAATTTGATTACAAAACAAGTTCACTTTATTTGATTTTTTACGGGTTTTCATTGTTTTAAGCTTAATCCCTAATCGAGATATTATTTAAGATTCTAGGGGAATCATCATCATCACTATATATATTCTAAACTTATTACATTTCATTTTAACTTTAATCATTATATAGCTATTATAATTCAGATTAATTAGCTATCTTTCTTTGTAGTAGTATGTTATTAGATTCACTTTATTTCTTATTAAATATATATCTAATGGGTCTATTAACAAAACTAGAAATTATTTAACTAGTTTTGTCATTAGATTTTTTCCTAGAAATTTTTTAACCTTAAACTTGGATTGTATCTACTAAATCTTAATTAAGATTTGCAGGTCTTTGACTTTTATTATCAATTTTGGATTAAGGCCTAGTATGTTACAAACTAGTGTATTTTTTCCCTAAGTATGATGAGCTTTCTCTACTCTCAATATTAATACCTCCTTGTTTTTTGTAGTTGTCTAGAAACATTTTGAATATATTCTTGGAGTTTTTTTGATTGATTTTTGTGCTCATGCTGGTCAAATGCTCAGTATCATAGTGGCCAGGGCCTGGTGCAAATTTTATGGGTTTTAAAGTTGATTTTATATCTTTGCCAAAGGAAATCGATGAAAAGCGTTGAGACTTTTGGATTTTATCATTTTATTAGCTGTTATAGTTATCTGGCCCTGGTGTCTGTGAACTTCTCTAAATTTCTATAACAAAATATTTCAAGGCTTTATTTTTGTTGAGAAATTGATAGATGTTGATAATTATTCAACTATATGTAACTTACAATCTTAAAACAATTCATGTTGTTCGTAACCAATAGTGAATGTAGGTATCTACTTGCGACTTAAACTATGATTTGGTGAATATTTTGTAGCATTTACATTATACTACGAATGATCATATACTTTCACTCCTTTCTATATATCTGCAGTTTTCCTGAATCTATCATAGGACTCTCCAAATAAGCATTTATTAGGTTTGGTCTTGGCGATTTAAGTGTAATCTGAGAAGCAATCAGATTTGTAGTAGTATTAATTAGGGGGAGGTGTTTATTTTTTAATTTCATTTAACCATAGAGGCCTACCAGAGTGATTTATTTTTAAGTGTGACTCATTTTTCACTGCTTAACTTCCGAAAAGGGATTACATGTCATGATTTAAAGCTCATTTTTGGTTTTCTCTGTTAATTGAAACTGATTGTCTCATTGTAAATTAGGTTTAATGTCTCTCAAGCTAAATTTATTTTAGGATTTTATCAAGAAATTAGAAAGATTGAATTCTAATTGTACAAAAATAATTAAATTGCTACTTACATCCTAATTAGGCTTGAGAGTAGAAGCCATAGTAGAAAATTAAGCGAAATAACTGCCCTTCTTCTGTAATTTAAACCTTTCAGCTGAAGCTACAATAGATATAGGTTTGATACTATTTCTCAAGGTATTTGATGATTCATAGTTATAGTGCCCTCTCAAACTTTACACATAATATTTTCATATGTCAAAGTTTATAATAAACTTTGTTTATTATAAAATAAATACGATACATAATCCAGTCTTTAATTTATTGAGGATTAAGGTCTCTTAATATTGCTGGAAGAAATAGTCGAAAATTTTGTTAATCTTGATGGAGAATAATCTCTTTGTTGTTATATTGAATCCATTAATTATATAAAGTAATTATATTTTAGAAATACATTTGAAAATGGGAAATTATTTTAAATCAAATACTTATAAATCGAATTCTTGGCAGATAGAGTCGGCCAATATAAACGATCTTGAGCTCATTCGATAGAGAATTAAAAAATTAGCTGGACTTTACTATTGGCGGTACTATTTATCGCATCCCGGGAGCGAGATAACTTCACTTTAATGTGAGGGTATAATTTATTGAATTTAGAAGTGTTTAATTAAAATGAAGTTATCTCGCTCCAGGGATGCGATAAATAGTACCGCCAATAGTAAAGTCCAGCAAATTCTGAATTCTCTATCGAACAAAAACCAAGTTCATTTAATTTGGCCAACTCTAACTGCCAAGAATTCGATCTATAAGTATTTGATTTAAAATAATTTCCCATTTTCAAATGTATTTCTAAAATAATAACAGATATTAATTACATTTATTATAACTAACCTTATTTTTTATTTAGTTTTCACAATAAAATTTTAAATATGAACTTGTTTTGAAAATATTTTTGATAATCTTAGAAAGATTAATATTACCAAATTTCTAAAATTAATTTAATTTTCAATTAACATTGTAAAAAACATAAAAAATATAAATTATTAAAATTAATTATGTGAAGTTTATCAGTTTGAGAGTCTATATGATATTTAACAAAATAAATTTTGATATGAATAATAAATTGAACAAACAATACCGCTATGGCTTAATTGTTTTTGGGAACTTAACTAAGCAATCAAATATGGGCAATAAATTATAATAATTAACTTAAATAATAAGTGCTCTTATTAAATCAGAATTAAAAATATATAAATTATTCTATAAATAAATGGTCTGTTTAGTAGATTTTTAAAAGATAATAACATTTTTTAAGTGTAAAATCAGCTGAAGTTCCTATATAAAGTAACATATATATATATATATATATATATATTATATATTTGTTCGTAAAAGCTAATATAAATGTATTGACTGTTAATTAATATTAGCAATCATAATTCCAAACTATAATATAACATGCTTTAATTATACTTGTCCGATATAATAATATTCATTAAATTTAAGATAAAATTAATAGACAATCATTGAAAATTAATAGATATAATAAGAATAAAATGTATTTATAAAAACAATTTAAGCAATTTTAATTTAGTTCTTAACAAATATTTGAAATATTATATTTTCTTCAATATTTAAAATTTATATTAAGCTCTAATTTTTCAAGTTTTAAAAGTTTAAAAATTTTATTAGATTTTCTTCCTTTGAAATTACCAGATTTTAATATTCTAGTTTATTAAAACATATAATATACCTCTCTATTGACTCTGTTAAATAAATATTAAAAAAGTATTTTTTTTTAAAGTTCAGATGGTGTTATTAATGCTTTTAAAATCATTATCCCTATTAAATTAGCATAACTTTTAATCCCACTCAAATAAAAGAAAAACTTAAGAAAATTCAAACTAAGGAATCTAATATTTTATCTATGAGTAAATGTATAATCTAGTAAGGTTGTGATCAGTACCAATAAAGGGATGGAGGCAAGAAAATCACTTTATATCTTTAAAATTAACATTTCTTAAACGTTTTATGTAAATATTAAAAGTGATATTCATGTTACCTACCGTAGTTTAAAACTTCTAGCAAGAAATAATGATTTATTTTTACCTGAATTGCTCAAAGTTATAGTTTATATCAGATTGAGTTATTTAAAATGTTTTCATTTTAAAACCATAACCTTTATTATGTTAAAATTTTAATGATGAAATGTGGCTATCTCAAATCTTAAGGCGGGTACGACTAGTGATTAAGAAAAATCCTTTTTAGGAAGTCAAATTATATTAGAATAAATTAAAATGTAGTTCATAAAAGAGAGGTAAGTATTAGTTTTTATCGCCTGTTTTTCTTTGAATATAACTAGATAATAATTTCTTTTTATTTATAGAATATTACAATATTAATTTTAAGCAATAAAATTAAAATAAATTTAACAATAAATAAAATTTAAATCTGTTTTAATATCAAATAGAAATCATATTATTAGTCCATCCATAATAAAAACTTAAGTAATATCATCATTCTAAAATTCATTTTATTCTTTATTTTTTAAAGTTCAAGTGAAATATTTTTCAATTTAATGATTGATATTTTATATTATGTGAATATTTATGTTTAATATTTAGAGGTCTTTAAAAGTACAAAAAATTGAAATAAATATGCATTTATGAAATCTTTGAAGCTTAATAAATAAAGTTAATAATGTGATGGATTCGACTATCTAGACATTTTAATTATTAAATAGGGCTCATTAACTTTATAAAATATCAATAAAAAAAAGATATATAAATTTAATATGTTAGAGACCAAAACTTCTCAAATAAACTAGTCTCTCTTGTAATCAAGTGATTCTTAAAATAGGTATATATAATAAATTATAGGAATTTATAAATAAAATCTATGATTGATAAATTTAAAAATTTAAATTTAATCAATAATTATTTTATTTATTATTTTAATAAAAACATAAAGAAGTTTTAGAATTAACTTCTTTGAAATTTTTGGATTTTAAAATATTATTAAACATAATTAAAAAATTGAATCTAAATTATTTTTAGATTTAAGGAAATGAATTTAAATTTAAATATGATATAAAATAAATGATAAATATAAAGACCAAATAGTATAAATTAATTATCTTTTTTTGTCGAGATATATTCAAAAAACATGAATTAAAATTGTTTAAACTTAATTAAGATTTTTATGAAGTTAAAATTAACAGATTATTAAGGTATTTATAATCAATTTTATCCAATAAGTGTTATGAAATATTAATTTTAAAAAAGATTTTCTTTTAATATGAATGTAATTAATTTTATGTTAATCAAATTAATTTATCTCAAAATTCTTAAGATGATAAACTAAGCCAATAGTAGAACAATTTAAAGGAAAAATAGGCTCCTCCAGGTTCCTAGCTTCTCCAGAGTAATAGTACTGATTCGTCCAATCTATAGTATGATTTTAAGTTTCAAGATAAAAAAGTAACTCCCACCATTAAAAGCATCCTTGAAGTTGATTACGGCCCAGAGGAATACCGTTCTTCATTTATCAAAAGCAAATGAGATATTAATTAACAATTTCTATAATTTTAAACTATGTACATTTCTTTATTCTATACAAATAATATTTATAAAATAAATTAAAAATGCCAAGTTGTCATAATTCTACAGGGGTATGAGGAGGAATGTATATATTTGTAAAATCTGGAGACTTAAGAGATCCTGAGCAAAGTGGAGATGCGTGAGGGTTGGGACTACTTTGTTTCAACATTCTAAGATAAATATAGCATGAATTTTTAATTTATAAAATAAATGATTTTTTTCTCAGAAATTTCCTTTTTTAATAACCTTAATTAATATTTACTATTAAGGAGAGAAGAAGAAAGTTCAAGTGATGAAGAGAATGAGAAAAAGGATGATGACTAAGATGAAGATTCAGATGATAAAAAAATATAAATAAATAATTAAAAAAAATAAATATCTTTTTTTTGGGAAAAATTGGAAAATAATGAATTATTTTTTAGATGATAAAGAATAGATTTTTTTCATTGAATGATCTTTTTTTATTGTTCTATTGCTTATTTAAATTTATTGTGAAGAAAACAAAGCTAGAAACTTAATAGTGAATTTATATATTAAAATCAAATCTATTTTTCAAGATTTTTGGACAAGTATCATATTAAACCATAATTGTGAAATTTCTTTATATTCTCTCTATTTTTTATTATTGTCATTTGAATTTAGAACTAAAAGAAAATATTATATAAAATAAACATGAAAAATAGCTAATTCGAAGTAACTTATTTGATTTATTTTTATGAATTATGGATAAAAAGATTAATAAAATGAAATTATAATAATAATAATAATAATAATAATAATAATAATAATAATAATAATAATAATAATAATAATAATTAACTCGCATCGAGGGCTTAAAGCCCCCTGAGCATATCATTATGAAGGGATGGGATCCCTTTTTGTTGTCAGATCTTGGTATGTCTACCAAAGATGACTTTTGAGCCTGATTTCAGAAGCTTTGAGTTTGTTTTTAATGAATCTTAATTGTTCTTGGCATGTCTCCATTGTCTCATGGTATATGTCTTATTCTTCTTCTTAGAGTTTCTCTCTTTCCTTCATGAGTTAGATCAATTCTTGGATTGTAGCGGATACTTCGTCATGGAATGTAGGTAGGTGATGAGTGTAGCAAGGTCTAGCATAAATGCCTTTACAGACTGAGCATCTGAAGTTTTTTCCAAAGAATTTAGGACCATTTTGTAGGGCCACTGCTAGTGTGTTTGGGAAGTATTTTAGAGGGAGTTTAAGAAAGTGCTCCTTTTTTGATATATGATGGTTGTGGTAACCGATTCCCGCATAGTTCTAGAGGTTTGTAAGTATGCTCTGCATCTTTTCAACTGATATCTGTTCAATGTTCTTAAATTGATAGTTTTGCATATCAGGGATGTTGTATTTTCGCCCAACCTTGAGAGCTATGAACAGTTCCATATGGAATGGGGAAGAGTCATAGGTTCTTAGCTGGTTGCTAAAGAACATTTTGAGGATTGGGTCGGCCTTTATAGTGAAGCTTACTAGTTTCCTTTTGAGGATGTCTATTACTTTAAAGAAGTCATCGTTGTTAAGTGTTAAAAGGAGGGGACAGAGTTTAAACTGGAACTTAGAGTAAATTTATTGTTAGTATACCCTGCTATAAAGGGCTTGGTCGCCTTTAAAGAGTCTTATGTAGGTGTTTTTGAGTTCATCTTAGATTTAACTAAGGAGGAATTAGAAGTTTTTGACAGGTCTTTGTGGATTTCAACTCCTAAGTATTTAAAGTGAGATTGAGCTCTTAAGTCGAATTCGAACTAGCCTTTGTTAAATGAAATTATTATTATAGTTTTTTAATTCAAATGCATTGTCACTTTTATTTTTTTAGAATAAATAAAAATAAGCATTATTTAATATTTAGTTATTTAATTCAATTACGTATTAGTTATATTTGTTGAAAATTGATAATTTCGGAAACATTTCATTAATAATTTTTAAACATAAGCTGGTCTTTGCTATATTAAAATATAATATATCATTACTTGGTTAATTTACTTTATTTTTTATGAACATCTCTTCTAATTAAAATATCAATCATAAATAAAATCAAGTTCTTAAATTTTACATCGATAGAAAAGAAGAATATATAAATTTATTTTTAATTACGGGTGTTGACGTCCGTGCCTCCCAGCACCGTCAGGGCCTCCCACCATCGTCAGGGCTCCAGGTGTCGTTCAGGCCTCCCAAAGTGAGGGTGACGTCCGTGGCTCCCAGCAACGTCAGGGCCTCCCAGCAAAAGTCAGGACCTCCCAGAAGCATCACGATCTCCCAAAAGTTAATATCATAAAGATAATAATATCTTTTTATATAATTAAATTAAACTTTAGTTTAGTTCAAATTATACTAATTTTTAAATAAAAATTTCTTTAATAATACAAACTTAAAAAGACACTAATATAATTTTAGTATTATTTTTCAAAATTTAACATTTCATAAATCTACTATATTAATAAATTATTCCCATTTTCTAGAATGATCCAAATTTCCTTAGAATTATATTAAATTATTTTTTTTTTCGAACTCGAAATCATATCACAAGTATGATCAATATTTAGAATAGTGATATTATTATTTCTCAATTTTAATTACAATATTATTTCTAAAATTAGTTAGATTCTTAAATTGTTTTTTAATATAGATCCTTATGGATAATTTTATTTTTTACACAGGTTTATCCTTGGAAAAATAGTGTATTTTTACAATATCTATACTTTAAACCTTTATATTTATTCGCTTATATATACACAATACACTTAGAAAAATAACTTGTTAGTAACTTCAATTTTAATAAAACAATTTAACATAGGAAATTTTGTTATTATCCTGTAATTAGTAATTATAATTATAAATAATATTTGTAATACATTAATTATAAGTTTATATTCATGTTTCATTTGATTTTAAACGAACCAAAATCTGAATACTTAACTAATTACTAAAATAATTGGCTGTAATCTCTTAAAAACCTCTATATTAACGATATTTAATGAAGTATTTCTATTATTTTTGATATCTTAAACATGAATAATATTTATCATTAATACACATTAAAATTTTATAAATTTATGATACTTATATTTAATATATGCGTATTATTTCAGGTAGTTGAAATATTGGTTTTTAGTTTGTACTTATTTAATAATGATTATTAAAGTTTATGATAACTAATTATAGTGACGAAATTATCATAATAAATATAGATATCTGTTAAAAAATTGAAAGTTTTTTTTAATTACGGTTCCAAGTAAAACAGTTCATAGAAATTAATAGTTTACAATTTAAAAAGTAATTTATATTCTACTTTAAACTATTGAAAAAGAGAAATTAATAGTACTAGTTCTTAAAATAATGAAAAGAGTTTCGTAAGTTGTCCACAATATTACTATTTAATTAAGTTTAAAAACATATATCCATATATATTTTTTGTTTTAGTTAATTCTTTAATAATTTGATATAAGCTATAAGTTTAAATGTTATTTTAAATTACTATTTAATGAGATAAATATTTTTATTTAGCAGTATACTTTTTGCAAACATTCATCAATATTAGAGTTTGTTAATTATAAAAATATTCATATATATTGTTTAGAAGATTAATTTAACGCGATATTTTCTTTTTAAATATGTTGAAAAGTTAATTTATACTCCTTTGCAACACCTGCATGTTACCCCAATTCCTAAAAAAGTCGGAAATAAATTCAACCTCAATTAATCAAGAAAAATAGAAAATTTACTAGCGACGCACTATATTATTCGTTTTTTACCAAGGCACTTCCCCAAATTTTATGCAAAAAAAAGTTTTTCTTTTATTATGAACGGTAAACTAATTAAAAAAAAATTTAAAATCTAAAATTTTTTATAAAATTACCTTTTATTTATTGATATAAAATGTGGGAGGCCATGACGATGCTGGGAGTTTTTGAAGTGGCTGGGAGCTACTGACTTTTGCTGGGAGGCCGTGAAGCCCTTTGGAGGACCTGACGGTGCTGGGAGGCACGGACATCAACACCCTTAATTACAAACTTTATAAAGTTTATTGTAAACTAATTTTCCTAAATTACGATATTTTTACGAATTTGAAGAACATATTTCGTCAATATCGTTATCTTTTAAAATAAATTAATTTTCTAATAGATTTCTTTTATTTTTTGTAATAAAAATTCTTTTAATAAAAATTCTTTTAGTAAAAATTCTTCTAAAAAATTAAAATAAAAGATGATGATAATGATGGAAGCAAAGATTGCTTTTATCTATACAATTTAGATGATTTTTTCTTTTCATAGGATAAATCTAAATCTTTCGACAACTACTAATATATAAAATATTTACATTGTCAAAGCAAATTATTTTAATTTTTATATGAAAAAATCGTAGTTATATAGAGAATATTAATAATAATCATTTTAGAGTAATTAAAAAAAAGAATATAAAAAGTATTTTAAAATGTTAATCAACAATCGGAAATAGCATAAATTTTACAATGATATATTTTAATACATACATACAATTTATTTATTATAATAAATTTATCAGAATAAATGAATCACGTTTATTGACTATTTGAAATGGTAATCTTATCAAATCTTTAGTATAATTTTAATTTATCTAACATGTTTATTAAAATTTTGATGAAAAATTAAGAAGATATTATGTATTTATTCAACTAAATATTTTGAAACTATATAAGGAAGTTCTATATTGGACATACTGGTTATCTTTAGTCTACTATTTTAGACTACAATTCTAAAATGCTTTTCTAAGGCAATCTACCCGGTGATAAGATATACTACTTTTTTACCTACGACTTTCTCAAGGATATAGAAACTAATCCAAATAGCAAAAAAACTGAAATATGCCTAAAAAATGAGTTTGAGGATTAAACTTAGAAGGCTTCAGAGTTAATAGAACGATTTAAAGAGAGTCCTTTGTCATTATATCAATCATATAAGTGTAATATAAAGTTTGAAAGTTTGAACTTTTCTGGACTGTTTTTCATTGATAAAATGAAAGTCATGAGAAGTTTCCATTTAAACAAGGTCTACATTATAAAACCATTAAAATGTTTGGGGGAAGTTCCTTGGCAAGTAAATTTTTATATATAATTCAATGAAATTTAAATAAAATTACATATCAATTTTTTTTCTAAACTTAATAATTGTTTAGGGTCCTTTAGTATTATAAAAATATTAAGAGAAAGAAGCTGTATTACTTATTAACGCAATAAAGTTATATATATATATATTAATCTATTAAAAAATAGTCATTTTTAACATAAAATCTGAATGCATTTTAAATAGAAAATTAATGTTAATAGAGATAAATACTATAAATTTCATCAGATATAGGTTAATATAAGTCAAATTACAATAATTTGTATATTGGATTAGAAAGAATGACTTATAAAAATGAAATTTAAAAATTAATTAAAATTTACTTTCCAGAAAACTTCCCTAAAATTTTGTTTATCATAAGACTCGGCATGAAACTTCCCCCCAGATATTTAATAGTTTTTTGTTTTATTATGATTAACAAATATATACATTTGGACTTGAAAAAGTTTGAATGAATTATAAAATTATAAGTTTATAATTTTATTGAATATAATTTATAACGTTAAGAAATAATTTGCATTTACAAATTAAAAAAAATATTCTAGTAATATCGTACTTTTTTTTATTAAAACCATACATCTAATATTCACCTATTAGCCCATTTAAAAAAAGGTTTATCTTCAAAATATTTTTGTAGAGAAATTAAATTAAATAGAAAATGTATCGTTTGTAGTCACAATAATTAAATAAAAGTCTTTACATTTGTGTAAAAAATAATTTTTATTATGCCAAGAAATGCTTAAGTAGTCACTAAGAATTTGTAAATTCAGAATCGAGGGAATTGAATTTTGATAGTAGTAGTAGTAGTAGTTTCTAGAAAATAAGAATATGTTTGTAATAATTTAATTATTTGGGTTCTATGATTTTTTTAATGAATTAATATTGCTTTTAATGCTATTTAAAGAATATACCAT
This sequence comes from Oxytricha trifallax, assembly GCA_000711775.1. Taxonomy (NCBI): domain Eukaryota; phylum Ciliophora; class Spirotrichea; order Sporadotrichida; family Oxytrichidae; genus Oxytricha; species Oxytricha trifallax. The sequence goes on along the minus strand of ARYC01000778.1, from coordinate 32,239 downwards.
TACTCATTTATAAAAGTTAATAATAACATAAAAAAATAATAATTACCAGTAAAAAATAATTATTTTCAGATTCTGATTATTTAACTTGTTTATTTTTATTAATTTTCATGATTATTATTTAGTAAAAAACAATTATTATAATAAAAATTAGATATACTAAAAATATTAAAATAAAAATTAAATAGTTATGAGGGTTTAAATAAAACATTTTAAAATATTAATTAATGGAATTCCTTTTTTGCACTTTAAATTTATATTTATTTAATTATTTTAAACAAATGGAATAATTAGAATATTTGACTTTGAAGATTCTACCTTTATTGAGCTATAAAAAATAATAGGATCAAATAATTATTTTATTATAATTAAAGTTTATCTTAAAATTTGTTAATTTATTTTATATCTATAAAATTAATTTATTTTCTATGAAATATATTTTATATAAATCATTAATAACTCTGGTACATATAATTTATAAATAGTGACTACTTTTTAATGAACATTAACTGTTAAAATTTATGATAAAATTATTATCAAGATGTAAAATATTCTTCATATTAACTATAGACTATACTTAATAATTTTCCATTATAAAAATATCGAATAGAGTTTATTATAATATAACATTTATTAAATTATCAGATTATATTCACTCAAAAATTCATCTTGATATTGATTTTGTAAGAGACACTAATCTTCTATACTTGTATGATCCAGCCACTTAGGGCTATGAACTTAATAGAATCGATTTCGATAAAGAGAATCCAAGTGAGTATAAAGTTTTTGTTCATGGTAAAATAAATTGCTTGCCAAATTCCAAAAAAATAGATGCTATTCATCAACTCCATTATTTCAAAAATGAAATTTAATATAACAACAATGATTCCACTATTTGGAAAAATTAGATTCCTCAAATTTCTTAATGTAATCTTATATTTTTAAAAGATAATTTACACATTTCTGATTACTCTTATTAATTAAGATTTGTAAATAACGTAAGTCTTACAAGCATACATTTAAATAAAATAATCGTATACTTACTGATATTTTGATAAAATTAATGTTTTTCAGTATCTTTTTACAATCGAAAATTAGTAAATTCATAAAGCAAGTAGAAATTAATTTTTAGTAAAAATTATAATTAAACGTTGTAAGTGTTTAATAAATAATTATAGGTACACATTTAAATATTTGAGTAAATTAAAATTAAAAATTTCAATTTCTAAATTAAACAACTTTGATAAAATCTTCAAAATATGGTATTTTAATATAGAAAACTAAAAATTTACTTGAAATTTATTATTGACCGTAAATTTCATATCATTGTAGCAGAGAGATTAATAAAATTTGATTCTTGCATAAGAACCACATAATCAAGTTAAGCAAAATTAAGATATACTTATTTAGTTGATAAATTGTGATTAAATATTTTCATGAATGGTGAAATTCAACAAGTTTTAAATTGCTTAATAAGCAAGGACCATATTTTTTAGTTTTTAAAAAAGTTATATGAGCTATTTTGGCAATTTACCAATTAAGATTTTATTATTTTCCCAAATTCTATTGCATTTTTCGATACTTTTAATTGAGTTTTACTTTTATTCTTATGATTTTATTGAATATTTTATTGAGTTTGTATAGGTGTACAATATGATTTAAAAAATAAATTCATGATTATTTAAACTTTAGAAATATCAGCCTATCTAATCTATATTTTCCCCAATTTATATGCGATGCTTGCTTACAAATATATTTAATTCCAATAACAAAAAATATTTAAAATAAGTTATTAAGAAACTTCTAATTAAATTTTATGCATAACAACTTAATTGTAATAATAGTTAAATTTTATATATTTTAAATAAGACAATAATTTTAACGGAATATGATTTTGCCTTTTATACTCATATTACACTATAATAGAAAAAATAAACCAAATGAAAAAAAAATATTATTCCCTCACAATTCTTAGACTTTCCCATTTCATCTTTGAACTAAGTTATTTATATGATTCACAAATTAAACTGATTTATTTAATTTTTTAATTGTAATAGTAAATTCTTTATATCTAGTCAGAATAAACATTATACATGATTGATGCTGTCACATATGAAATAGTCAACTAAGTTCAAATTTTATCATTTAATATAAAATATTTTATTGTGAAGATTATAATTTCCTAACAATTAATTGGAAATAAATTTTTCAATAGAATTATTTATTTTTCATAATCTGCAAAAATTACTTGCATATTATATTTTAAACTAATAAATTTGTAGTAAAGTTACTTGAGAAATATTTGATATCAAATAGTCTTAAAGATTTAGCGTTTTTATAAGAATTTGTTAATATTTTTTTACAGTTTTCGTTTTTATTTGTAAAATCAAAAATAAATTTTATAATTTCATAAGTGACATTACATTTGACTAATATATTTTTAAAATTTAAAAATAATTTTATTTTATTTTTACTTAGAAATTCGTTGATATTTTCATAAGAATTTGTTTACATAATTTATTTTGATCAATAATGATTTTTCTTAAAACTCAATTGTTATGATAAAAATATTAACTGCTTAATGAACTGATATTGAAATGCTTATTAATTATATTGATTATTCATCCGTTTTGTTTTTTTTTAATTTCTAAAAATTTTTAATTAAATCTAATTAAATTACATTTAATTTTAAATTTCTTATTAATTAATTGATAAAATTGGCAGGGTAGAAAATGATGCATTCTATCTCTTTCCAACAAATTATTATCAATATTAAACTTTTTCATAATTAACAATAATTTTTATACTCCACAAAAAATGATATTTATTTGTAATTGTTAAAATTAATGTCTACAATGACAGTATTAGATAAGATACAATTTATTGAGTAAATTAAAATTTAAGGTAAAATTTGATTTACAAAATTATAATTACAATCAAACACGTTGGTACACACATTTTTTATAATTTGATAATGAATTAAAATATAAATTTATTGTTAATTTTACAAAATTAATTTATTAAGTGAATAATAATAATGAGAATTATATGCTTCTTATTTTAAGATATTGATATAATAATTATGAACATTATATTAGAGTTAACTTAAAAATTGATATTAAACAAGTCGTTTATAAGAAACTTACTTGTGATACTTTATAAGATCAAATTTGTTATTATTTTTATATTTAATGCAATAGATCTTAAATTCAATTATTAATCATTATCAATTATTAAGTTAATATAATTTAATAATAAAAATAAATAAATTATATTTATCATAAACAACTCAGAGAATATTTAAAGCAAATTCATGCGGAATAATTGAAATAAAACCTTTTTACTCTTCATATCATTTAAAGTAGTGCATTAAGAAGACTTGGTCTCACACTTAATAAGCCATAATTTCAATCTTATTTTTTTATTTTTAAAAAATTTATTTTAAATAAGAGTTATTGTAAATAAATATATTTTTACAAATTTACCATGAATTATAAAAATAATCAAATTTAAGAAAAAATAATTGGTAAATTAATTATTTTCCTCAAAAAAGAATTAATATTTTTTGTTTCAAATATATAATTTAGAAAAAGAAAAAAGAATTAGATACTATTATTATTTTTATAGTGATAAAATCACAGAATTGCAAAATGATTTAATTCTAATACAAAATAAACTTAATTAAATATTTTAGTATAAATATCTTAATTTATTTTAATATAATATATTAAATTTTATTTTAAATATATTTTTATACTATGAATGTATTCGAATAATCAAATCTTATGTAAGATATTATGCATAAAAAAATAATAATAATAAACTTTCAATTGAATTCATCAAATTAAGTAATTTAAAGTTGAATAAAAAATTAATAAAATTTATTTTGAAAAAGTTAAAATTGTAGTAAATAATATAAATTAGTCTCCTTTTATTATTAAATTAATAGGTTCATATAAGTAATTTAAATATTTAAAAATATTTAGATATTTCTAGAATTTTTATTATTATTAAGATTTTAACTGTGGATAACATAATTAGAAATAATATCATAACTTCTTATTAATACAAAGATGATTGCTTTAATATTAAAAAATTAAATAAAATATTTTTTAAAGCAAAGTCATAATTTCTATTATTAATAATTAAAATTACATTTTAGTATTGTAATATTCAGACATACGACTTAACAATTGAAAACCCTCTTTTTGTTTAGAAATACCTGGGTAATGGCCCTCTGGTGGGCCGCTAAAATATTTTTTCTTATTTTTTAAATGCTCTAAAAATAATTAAAAAATCAAAGTAACATGTTATAACTCATTAAATAGGTCTCTAATGATCTTTACAAGGCATCTGTAACAACCCAAATCATAGTAACCTATCCCATTTACATCATAAAATACATTAGATCTTGAATAAATATTACTAATTTCTTCTTTATATTTTAAGTATATTTTATTTTTAATTTCACTTATTTATTCAATGATGCCTTGATAAGCTGTTACATTTACATGGAGGGCTCTTTTTTAGTGTTATCATAAAGATCAATTTACTTAATAATTGTATTTCTCATATTTGTAACAGCTTATCAAGGCATCATTGAATAAATAAGTGAAATTATAAATAAAATTAACTTAAAATATAAAGAAGAAATTAGTAATATTTATTCAAGATCTAATGTATTTTATGATGTAAATGGGATAGGTTACTTTGATTTGGGTTGTTACAGATACCTTGTAAAGATCATTAGAAACCTATTTAATGAGTTATAACATGTTACTTTAATGTTTTAATTATTTTTAGAGCATTTAAAAAAATAAGAAAAATTTTTAGCGGCCCCCGAGGGGCCATTCCCTAAATACCTGAAGTACCCTAAAGTAGGAGATTTATAATTTAGAAAAAATTTTATTTTTTTTTAATTTTGTTAAAATAAACTTAAATTTTGAATTAATTTTAAAATTCTGAAAAGTTTCATTTTAAATTTTATCAATTTTTATATAATTTAAATGGCATGCAAAAGGTATTAAATAAAGAATAAAATTTAAAAGCCAATGAAGCTAGTCAGATAAAAACTTATTATAACGAATTCATTATGAAACTAAATGTCAGACATGTCCAGTAATTGCAGTACTTTAGAATAATATGCAATATGTTTAGTTTTCGCTTGCATTTGATAAGAAAAAAATAAACTTAAAATATTTATATTTAATTTAAGGCTTTTAATGACATTATTTAGTTAAAATTTACAGTTTAATTAATTTCACTTTGTGTTTACACATACCTTGCTAGGTTATATATTATTAATATGACAATTTAATTAAATTTTCTAAATTCTTCAAATTCTTTTACATCAATGATCTTTTTAATTTAAATAGCTTATTAAAAATTAAAAAAATTATCTAAAATAATTGTATAATCATCAAAGATTTTATTTATTTAATATTTACAAATTGAATGATTGCCACTTTTAATTAATAAAAATTATATTTAAAGCATTATCGATGAAATTTTGATAAGATAGTTTTTTTTAAATAATTTTTTTTTAAAATCTTAAAAATAAGATATTTTTTTAAAAAAATATATTCTATGAATATAAAAATCAAAATAAATACCTGTTATAAAATTATTTATGATGATGAAGTCATATTTTACGCCAACTATAATTTGTATTACTCAAAATTAAATAATTAAAAACTAATAATATTGAAAACCTAAATTATAAGGATATTATCACAAATATAGCAAATTTATATTTTTATCAATTTATAAATAATTATTTTTGAGAACTGATATTCAAAATGATTAGTATTTCTTATTTTTATTAATATTTTGGAATTTTTATTAAATTGATTTCATTTAAGCTTATTTCTAATGAAATTAATTGTAAACATTAAATTATTATAGTGCATCCAAATTGCTAAATTAGCAGATTCTTTAAGTGATATACCTATTGCAAAGCGCTTGTGGCAAGTTAAACATAAACCTACAGATATCTTACCTCACCCACAGCATAAGGATTAAGTATTTGTCGCAATTTAATCAGAAATAAAATTGTTTTAATATGACCTTAGTTCTGACTAAAATCCCTGCTCAATACGCTCGTATCAGCTCAAACATAAAATTGACTATGGTTTGGGTAAAAAATTTTAATTTAAATAATTATATATTAAAATCATAAATATGTACTAGAATTAAAAAAAATAAAGACAATCCAATTAATTGCTCTTATATATTTAATGAATTATATAAGACTATTCAACTTTTTTAAGAAAATCAAGAAATCGTGAATATAATTAAGTTAAGAATATCTTCATGCAATAGTATTCTTTATAATGGTATAATTCTTATTAGAATAAAAAAATTAAAATTAATTTAAAACTTTTATCAATAATAGATAAACAAACTAAAGAGTAAGTCAAAGATGAAAAAAAGAAATATACATTTTTATAATTCAAACATAATTATCCCTTTTATAGAGTTAATTTTTTACTAATATTAATTTCTTTTACCTTTTAATATGGATAGTTTTTTATAAGCGGATAGAATTTTGAAATTAATTATGCTTAAACAGAAACAGGGTGTTTTGGAAGTGAGGAACAATTCATTATAAACAAAGTACACGATGAATTTATAACTGTCTCTTTTTAATTAAATATATAAAATTGTTCATAAAAATTATTAAAACTTAATAAAATTTGTAAATGTATAAAGTATAAAGTATTTTAAAAAAATCTTTAATAAAATTAGTAAGATAATTTTTAAATCCATCCATATTTTTTTACTTTATTTATTTTAAATAAAAATATTCATTTAGCTATAAATAAAAAACATCTCATTTGAACACATTCAGGATAAAACTAGAATGATTCATCCAATATATTATGAATACATTGAAATTTAGAGAAAATTTAATTTTAATGAAATTTATTCAATTATTAAAAACCTTTAGTAATGATTTTTTTAAAAAAAATAACTCTAAACTCCATCATTTTTATACTCACTCTAGACTCTAGAGTCCATTATAAATAAGTCGGGGGTTTGTTTTGTTATAATAAATTTTTAACATCTTGAAAGCGAAAAAAATTCGCTTTTCTGTTTTAGTAGTTAGTATAAAATCAAAAATTCTTAATTACTGGATGATTCAGGAATTTTGAAAATGTTAAAATATGTAATATTGAGAATCTATTCTAGGGATTATTATTTATTTAAAATTTGAAGTCATTTTGTATTTAAAAAAACGCCATGATATATTATCTAATTGTCTTAATTTTAATTCAATTCCCAAATTAAAAAGATTCCTATAATCATAAATATTATAATAAAAATAAGGGGGGTCTTTCTTGCCGCATATATAAATATGTAAATTTTTTATTAATTTTTTCAAAATTTCCATCTTCAGTAATTATTTATAATTTAGCATTCATAACCTTCTTTTCCATTAAAATAAAGGTTTAAAATTTTATTGGAACATCAAACATTCTTTTTTAAATTATTAATATATGCAAATCAAATATAATCCTTGAATATTAGATATAAATATATATATATATTAGAAAAAGTTGTTTAATTTGTGGTTATAGTGATTAAAATTGGAATTTATATGCTTCTATTATTTTAATGTCAAATAATATCAATTTTAATGTTGGAAAGGCTTTAAACCTCCCCTAAAATTAATAATAAAATATTATTTAGATTCATCATGTTTTTAACAAAGATTATACTGTGGTATATTTAATGAACTTAATTGAAATTATGGCTTTTGATCTGGTCTCTAAATATTATATAAAAGAAGTACAAACCAATTTTTAATTATATACCATTAACTATTATAAATTAATAGAGGTTTAAAACATTTTCATTTCCCTTAAGTGTCTAGGGGTAATATGAGAATTAAACTTCGTTTTAATTTATTTCGATGTATATGATTTTCATTTTACAAATAAATTTAAATGTTATATAATAATTAATTCATTGAAGACATCAAGTAATTGAATAATATAATAAATTAAATATTATGTAAATTATAAAACAATATATTATAAAAGATTATAGTAAGGTTAAGCTTTTATCAAAATTTAGGGATCTTTACTGAATAATATCTGCTTTTAATTATATATAATATTGTAATTAATTAACCATCTATTTTAATTTCAAATTTTCACTAGAATTTTCAAGTATTGCTTAATAGGTAATTAAGTTATATGTCAACATTTATTAAATGAGTTAATTTGGAAAGAAAAGTAAATTTTATTTCCTTTTTATTATACTAGGTTTTAATTTCATTATAATTTTGCCATTAATAATGAGTCAATATATTAATCTTAAATAAAAACTTATATATTATTTACCTATATATAAATTTGGAAAAAATTATAGAGTGAAAATCCCTTTCCAAACTCAGAAAAAGGAAATTAAGTAAAAATAAATTTATTAACTTCAACACTTGAATTTTAATTGCAAAACATATCAAAGTTTATTATGCAATGATTGAGTTGTTAACTATTTGCTTTAAAATAATTGAGCTCGAAACATAATTTTGTTAAAAATAGTTTCTCTTATATGTTTTCATAAATATTTAAAGGGATTAGAATTTTGCATTGACTTTTAATGATGATAAAAATCAGCTAGTCTTATATCTTAGCAATTTTAAAACTTTGATTTTGTAAATTGAATCAACTAAAGACATGCAAAGAGTTAAGCATGTTATAGAGTTAGACGATATTAAATTATAAATTATGAGTTTAGTTTATTTATCTCATTAAATAAAACGAAATTTTTATTATTTATGTTATTTACAATTTTATATTGCTTGTACTATTAAAGACAGTGATTAGAATCAAAACATAATACTTTTTATTATCTTTATAACTTTTGATTAATTTGAACAATTTATAGATTTATATTTTGGATTTAGATTTTAATTTGAGAATCTAGATAATACATAATAAATTCCAAGGTTAAAATCTTGTGTAATCTAGATAAAATATTTTATTTTCTCTTTATCAAATTGAATTCTAAATTATTATAAGAAAGTCCCTTAATAATAATGAATAAATAAACTTCAATTTCTCCTATAATACTTGAATCATCGCTAAATTAACAAAAAGAATATAAGAATTTTTTTCTAGCTATATTTAAAATTAGTTAAGATCATGTTGAATGAATAATTCTACGATATCTCAATATGTCTAAAGAACAGTCATAAACCAATAATTTCACTAAGATTTATCAATACCTAAATATTTCTAATAAACTTAATCAATTTTTTTTTTTTTTTAATATAAAAAAAATAAAAATTTTCAAATGTCTGTTATTTAGCATAACACCAACTCCCTTCATTAATTTTGTAAATAAAAGTCCCTTAAATTAATCATAATGCATTTAAATTGATACTTATAAATTAAAAAATTCAAAAAGGTTTATAGGATTAGAAGCGTACTTGAAATACAAATAATTTTAGAAAATTAAACTAATATACAATTTAATAAAAAAAATACATAATTTCTTTAAAAAAAACTTATACGAAATCTATTAATTTTAAAGTAAAAGATTTTCTCCAGATTTTTAATTATTTTTTTCTCAAATATCAATAAAATCACAATTTAATTAAAAGTAATTATATATTTTTTCACAAATTATTATAATCATTAGTAAAATTAGTTCAATTTAATATTTAAACGATATCTTTGTATTTTTCTTGCTTATTTATTATTTTCCAATAAAGTAAAATTAAATGATCTAATAAAAAACGAATAAATTAGAAACTATTTTAAATAATAATAATTTAGTTATTGATATTAAGAATTCATGATTTTAATTAGAAACTAAGAATAAAATATTTTGTTTACTTCCAGAGATTTTGCTGATTTTTGTCATGATTTTAGAATAATTAATTGTCTCTAATACTTATATATTTGAGATTTATATAATTTAATAATAGAAATTGCCTTTATATCACAGTGCAATAATAATAGGTTTAAATTAGTTATTAGAAAATATATTATAATTATCACTCTTGAAGTAAAAATCGAATAACAATATGGATTGCTTAAGCCCCAGAATTAGTTTCCATTAAGCTTTAAATATTAATAATTATCACTCTTAGTAAAAACTATGATAAAACTTGCATAAAGGGTGTCTTTGTACGATATATAGTTGCTAAGGTTCATAATTTATTCTCAAATAAAATCTATAACCCAAAAATAAATGAGTTTAGGATTTAACAATTAATAAAATTATCATTAAGTAGTTACTAAAAATAGAAAGAATTCTTTGACTTAAAGTTAAGTAATTATAATCATTTGATCATTCATTAATAGATATTTGTTTAAAAAGGCAAATAAAAAATCTATTTATTTCAAAAAGAATATGGTTTAATGAAAATTTAAGTAATTCCAATTAATTAAAATCTTATATCTTATAATAAAATCCTAGAGTCCTTATTATTTACAGAAAACTGATCATAAAAATATAAAGTTTAATTAATTTTGGCATTATTTTTACCAAGAACATTACAAATAAAATATCTGGAATTAGTATAATTGTGACTCTGAGTTTCTAATTAAAATCATGAATTCTTGAAAATCAATTTCCAATTTACTACTTAAAGAAATTGTAGCTAAATTACTCTTATCACTTTCAAGTCACTTTATTTACTTTATAACGTTGTAATGTTTGATGCCTTATTGCTCAATAAATTATAAATGAAAGTATAAATAATTTTATATATAAATTAAAATATATAAACTTACAAAAATATTTATTGGAATAATATTTATAATATTTTAAAGAACTTTTTAATTTTAATTCAATATAAAGTTAAAAAATATTAAATTATTAATTTTAATAAATAGTTTTTCATAATAACCAATCGTGCAAGATATTATATAATTAAAATTTATCATTTAAAATTGAAATTAAATTTCATTAGTTTAAATTCAATATATATATATATATATATATATATATAAAAAAAGAAATAATTAAACAAAACTTCGAATTGCAAATATTATTTTATAATTAAAAATGTTATATAATCTTCTTTTAAATTAAATTGTTTAAATTTTTAATGTTTATTCACTTAATTGTAGAACTAATGCATAATAATAAAAAGAAAAATTAATGCTAAGTTTTTTTAAATAAATTAATGAAACTCGACTAATTGCTAGCCATCTCACTCTAGATACTTCTATGTCGTGCCTAGGATAGATGGTTTGATTTAAGATTAAACAGTGATATGTTAAATTTAACTTGAATTTAATCATTAATAAATAATAATAATTATTTCAAAATATACTTGATTAAATATTTATTAATCATACAATTATAATACAAGAGAGTTAATGAATTGAATTTATTGATTCCACTTGATCCCCTAATTGGGAATACTAAAGAAATTAGCAAACACAAGTTTGAGTATTAGGGGTTTAAAACTTAAATATTTTTTTACTTTATAGTAATAAATCTTAAAAAAAATAAAATATTGTCAAAACCTACAAAAAATTTACATTAACATAAAATATATCTGTTAAAAGACAATGAAGAAAATTATCACATAAATTTGGTTTGCATAATTATAAAAGAAATTAAAAGTGTTTATTAAAAAAGAATAATAATCTGTTTTTAAAAAACTTGTCCACCCAGAATATTTTTACAATAAGGCAATATATGAAAATAATGATTAATAATATTCAATAATTATATTTATATTATTTTTAAAAACATTACTCATCTTTCATTCGTAAAAAATGAATTAAAAAAATAAATTACAAAAAAATTAATAAAAGTATGAAATGAATGGAGATAAGGAGATTGCTTATTTTAAATTTAAATTTGAATTAATTTAGTATTTTAATTATTATAGAATATTTGGTAGCTTTTTAATTATTGAAGGCCCCCCTATATATATAATGTACTATTGTGATTAAACTAAAAGCTACCAAATTTAATGATTGATCTGAGTTAAAATTTATTCCATATATCCTTAACTAATTATTATTATAAAACCCAATCCCACCCATACTAATGCTGAGCCCTGATAACAGAGTGTCTAATGACATAATACCTTTCCTCTCATCCTAAACGCCAGAGCTGGACATGCAGTAGCTCTCTCCCAAGATGCAGGCGTACTTCGTGCCCACTCACACCCTCGACGCCGCCATCTTCGAGGCCAGGCTGCGCTGCCTCCTGGACAACATGACCGTTAGTGAGAGATCAATGAATGAGATTCACGACGTGGTGGCCACCATCTTCGGCGACAATGTCACCACCCACCACAGGGGGATCGTCGAGCACAGCATTGAGATGCGGGCGGCCGAAAGCTCACATTTCCTCCAGAAGGCACCTACATGTGCGAAGGGGGCAACGATGAAACGATGGATCAGACCTTGCGATCGCGAACGACACTACCTAATAGGGCAGACTCGCCCGAGGTTAGAGGTGGGGCCCTATGGAAACCTAAAGGTAGAAGATGACATCTGCAACCACTAAAACCATCTCAGATGTGGGCCCCATTCATACTATGAGAGATCAGTTGGAGACGACGCCCTCAGCTAAGCCTGGTGGAGGATGTGGAGATCCCCCTACCTGGGCACCCATTACTGGGTCGTTAATCTAGGCGGCCTAACGGACACTCTGGTCCTCGACCACTTGAGATTACCAGGCCCAACTGTTAGAGATGTTCCTTTGACTTCACATGTTGCTATGCCCTACAGCAAGATTAGTGCCGTCCTCTATGAAGACTCAACAACCTTTCCTCAAGCCCAAGGTGAAGCACCTATTGGCAAGAGCATGCATCACATTTCCGAGACTGTCAATATCCTTAGCTGGCTTGTTCAAATGTCCAACGACTAGCTTCCCTAACCGCAATGTTGAGGACAATATCCTTGCTGCACTCATCATGAACAACTAGGCTAACACTGATCACACTGTAGCTACATCCGATCCTACCGCATGGGCAGATATTGAGGTCGTTCAAGACTCCTTTAGTAGACTACCAGTAAGACTCATTGAGTAATTGATATACTATAATATTAGATGAGAATCCGCCAAGGCAAATACACTGCTATGCAGAGGAATTCCTTCTAGCTTAAAGCAGGATCCGCCAACGCTCCTAAGCAAGCTCACTTATCGTAACCCCTATAGGAAGCAACTACGCGAGTACATCGCACACCTGGCCCTCCTAATCTCGCAGATGGACAGACAATGGCTACAGCGCGAGTTCCAGAGGACCCTGGTCGCGGCCCTGGACCACTTGAGCTTGAGGAATGTCTGATTTAAACTTGCCAAGTTGTTATGGTATTCAAGATTTCCATAATTCAGCCCAACATTTCTACCCCAATAATGATCTCAACTTATCTCGGCCCCTGGGATAGATGTCTGAGTCGGACATTCCATTTCCGTAAAATGAAATGTGGAGAATCGCGTGGTGCTCCTGTCACCCCCTCAAGAGAAAAATTCTTTTTTGTCATCGTTTGCAATACTGTTTGCCAAAAAATCATATGTAGAAAATTTGAGGTAAGTATTTTTGATCAGATCTATTAAATTAATACCGCTTAATTACACTAAATTAACGACTCTCTGTAATATATTAGTTTTAACATTTGAATTTAATTAGACAAAACATGGCACCAAACCCTACAGAGATAAAAACATTCTCAGGATGACAAGACCACCAGCTCCCAGGAAGAGGCCAATATCATGCAGTCCCTCCTCCAAGTCAGAGATCTGCTAGCTCTAATTCACGAGTACAGACATCGCCTCGCGTCATTTCCAGAGCTGCCCAGGGTCAACGAAGTCATAAGAAGATCGGGGGCGCCCGCAGCTCACGAGGCTGAGGCACTCATGGCATGGCACTGGCAGGTGGTAACAGGAGCACGCTCAGATCTCCAACACTTCAAGCAGGACATCGATCAATCGTTGAAGAAGAGCAACCCCGGCCTCTACAAGAAGCTCACTCCCCAGTCAAAGATCCAAGAGATATAGGACCGCCTGCAGCTTATACAGGAGAACTCCGAAGACCAGCTGCACACATTCCTCAGGAAGATCTTCGCCAAGTGTCCCCTGCTCCCAGATAAGATCCTCACCCTCCTCGCGAAGCAGTGCGAGACCCTGGAGGCGGACAAGCTCCTTGCCTGGTACACCGCGAACATCAAGCCGTAGGCAGAGGAGATCAGACGAGGCAAGTATTCCCAAGTGCATCAGTAGTCAGTGAAAGCCGTCATTGAAGAGATTGATTAGTAGTTTAATTAGTGAGAGAATATTGTAATTAGATTAATTTCATATAATAGGTTGTTTGTTCATTTCATTTTCATTTCTCCCAAATCTTTAATTCTTTTATTTAAAATTAATGATTTAAGAATCAAATCTATAAATCTTAACTTTTTTAAGATAATTTTTATTATAATACATTTAATATATTTATTTAAATACACGAACAGAACATCAATTTTGACAACTTGGTAGTAAATTGTAAGAAGTAATACAAAACTTAATTTTATAATTTTATTTTAATACATAGCACATGGTTTAAAATATTTCTAATAACTAAATAAACACCTTATTTAAAATTTTATTATAAATTTTAATATCTTTTCTAATGTAACTTGTTAGCAATTTCGGGGGGAGGAAGTTTCCTGACAAGAGGGAAGATTCCTGTCAATTAAATTTAAATAAAATAATTATGTTAATAAAATGTAAAATTTTTTAATTAATAATTTTCTCTTTCATTAAATGTCTACAGTATAAGTCCAATTTTTATGAGAGTTAAAAAAAGATAAAATGCAATAATATCTAATATTATAATTATATACATAGTACGAAATTTTAATTAAAATACTTTACTAAAAAGTTTTCAAAAATAAATAGACAACATTAATATAAAAAGATAAAATTTTGTCTGATATGAAGGAGATCTTGTAAAATTTCATGAGTGGTAGAATAAATTGATTGAATCAAAAGTTTATGAAAATCTTAAGAGTTGTTTAAATTTGGCATAAATTAAAATTGCATTAAGAAAAAAAATATAAAACTTTCTTGACAGGAAACTTCCCTAAAATTTTTTTTCTCCATAAACCTTGGCAGGAAACTTCCCCCCCCCCCGCAATTTCTTATAAATTTATTTAATATAATTCTAAACAATTGAGCTAATATTGAAATGACACATAAATTTTATCAACTCTCTACATAAATTTAGGTATTAATTTAATTTGTCATTAATTAATCCAAACTTTTTTATTGCATTGAAAATTTGTCTATAAATTAAATGTTAAAAGTGGTTTTTTAATCATACTCTTTGAATTCTGATATTGATAATTAAACAATCGGTTACATAGAATAACTTTACACCTCTGAGGATTTTGTTTCATTATTTTAATTACATTACAAAACTGATCTAGAAATCATCAACTATATTTAATCTTAAATTTATCTTTTTATTTTTTCCTTTTATGCTATTTTTTTTTTATTTTAATTATACTCAATAAATTTAAAATTTACATTGCTTTAAATTAAGAATTTTCAGGTATTTATTCAGACTGAAGGAAATATAAATAAATTGTTGATGTACTATCCTCAAATTGGTAACTTGATCAATATGGTCGCAAAGAGGCCTATAGTATTAGATTATCTCATTAAGAATTTCTAGTTGATATAGAAATCAAACTTACCAATCCTAATGCTTATTAATATTTCTCAAATTTTTTATAATTCTAAAATAACAAAAGTTTTACATAAAATTATATCAGAATTAAATTTTTGATAGAATTAAATCATATCGTATTTGTAAAATTACAATTGGAAGTAAGTAGATTTTATATCATTAATAAATATAAAAACCTATTGAAAATTGATACTTTTGTCTTATAATAAAATTCATATAAAGATACTAGTAAAATTTTATAGAATTATAGAAAAATTTATTTAAAAACATTATTTATGCACATATATTTTAATTTCTATTATATTTTTATTTTTATCAACCACCTGATTTGTGAGTATAATTTTATCATAATTTTAAACATATAATATATATATTATATGTTTAAATTAATTATTGTGGATGGACAATCTCCTCTTGATGCGGCGATTAAAGCTAATCAAATCAACAGTGTCATTTAGCAAATTATAAGCTTATCTAATAATTATTTGTTTATATCAATATAATAATATTTTTAATAAAATATTTAATTTAATAGTATGAATTTTGCTGCTTGACATAATTGTAAAATTCCAGAATAATCACTCTTTCAATCACTTAGTAGATAAAAACTTAATCACTCTCATCGAGAAGCAAATCAATTTAGCAGAGTATTTTGAAAGTGAACTCCCACTTATCAAGATTAATCACAAAAATTTCCCTGATTTGCATCACGATGACTAGGAAATTATTGTAGGTGTCCCAAACATCAACCATCCTAAGGAGATTCGAATAAAAATTAATTTTTATTCAAAATTAAAATTTAAAAAGCTTTTCAACATATTTTAGAGTTAATAATAAAATTTTATAATGATTCTTGAAAATTACAGTTTAATCTTCTAAGATATCATATAAAACTAAGCTAGCGAGAATGATTAGTAACATCCAATTGAGTATTTCTTGGTAAACTTACCAGAAACTTTGACATTTTAACCTTAGCAATTACAAAAAGTATTGCAATTATTTATAAATTATAAAATATTGAATGACTAAAAATTTAAATTTAGAAAGATTGAGGTAATTTTTTCAATTATAATTAACCAATTTAAACGAAAACATTATTATCCTTAAATTTAGGAATAATTTGAATGAGTGAATTAGATTGGGTATTAGTTAAGCATTTTTGAACTTTTTTTTTATTGAGATAAAGAAAATAGAATTAAAATGAATATTTGCTTATTAATTTTAAAATCTTATTAAATATATTTTTATAAAAAAAGTGGAATTTTCCTTAAAACATTTATCTAAATTTATTTGTAATAAGCTCTTCTCTTTTATTTAATAGAATTTCTTAATTTAATAATAATGACAAAATAAAGCAAAAAGTTTAAAATATTATTAACAATTATAAACTAAAATATCCTGTACCATTTAATTATTTAGCAATACTTTCAGAGGCAGAAAGCATCGAGTTATTTGAGTTCCTAGCACTCTAAACCATCATAAACTTTAAATGGTAACGCTATACAAAAGGGTTCTTCTAAACGTAATTCTCCATCTTTTTGATATTCTGCTTTTCATTTTTGTTTGAAATTCTATACTCGCTTATTCTTGTAGATAAAGCCTAAGATCCACCTCTTGATAATAGAAATATCTATGTACTCTATTCTTCATAGGCAGTTTCACTAAGTGTTTTGATTTACTTCTTCATATATGAAATCAAACAGGCTATGAAATAGGAAGGGTATTTTTAAGAGATATGGAACTTTTTTGATTATACTCTAAGTATTTGCTATATAGTTTTGATTTCATTAGAAGCTACATTAACACCTTCTCATGACTCAATTGTAATTTTAAAAGTTTCAATCGTTTCTCTGGCTTTCCTCAAGATAAGTTTCTTTTTAAGAATCTACGATGGATTTAGTTTCTTAGTTTCAATGTTGGCTGCAGTTTTCGTAGACTTAAAGTACTTTATAGGTTTCTTCGTTATATTTATTCTTCAATTTGGCATCATTTTTGCAATTCTTTTTAACGCAACTGATATTGAAGAGTACAATGGCATTAGCATCTTTGGGTACTTAATGATGGCTTTTAGAACTTCATCTGGAGATTTTAATGTCGATTCATACAAGGATTAATCACAAATTCTGGTAATTTTCTCATGGACAATCTGGGTTATTGCAGTGATGATACTGAATGTTATGTTTATGAACTTTATTATCGCAGTCATCTCTGAGTCTTATGAAAAAGTCATGCAAAAGATGATTGCAGAGAGCTATAAAGTCAAAGTTCAAATGATAGTTGAAAGAGAGCTTCACTTTACAGAGGATGAATTGAAGCAGACTGACTTATTCCCCAAATACTTGCTACTAAGAAGACCAGTTTCAAGCAACCAAAGTGACTAGGGAGAGTGGCAAGGCTTTTTGAAAAATATCAAGCATACTGTTAAATCTACAGCCGCAAGATAAAAGACTGAGATTAAATAAAACTTTCAATAAATCGATTAGAAAATTATTGAGGCTCAGTAAAAAAACTATATTTAATTTAGGTTTAAATTTTTATGTAAGTAAAGGTAAAATAAGTATTTTTATGGTTTATAGTTGAGCAAAATTAAAGTTTAATTTATATACCTCAAATTAGTGATTTCTAATAACAGATTAGCTTGAAATTTTCTCAATAAGAGAAAGCTTTTCTTAATCAGGAAGATAAAATTAAAAGAATTGAAGATTAGTTAAGCAAATTCATAGAAAACAATAATTATAATAAAATATTTTAAATAATTCAAATCAATTTCACTTAATTTATCTTAAATATCGCTAAAAATAAATTATTATTTCATTTTACTTTAAGTATTTATTATCAGCTTTCATGTATAAGGATTTAATTTATTTATCAGGTTTCATATATTTGAATTTTATTTATTTAAATAAATAATAATATATAAGATATGTTAAGATTATTTATTATTTCATATTATACATCTTAAATACTTTCTAATATATAAATTTTTTAAATTAACATCTGTTAAATTCATCATATAATATTTAAATCAATTTTATAAGTATAAATAAATACGATACAAGTAATTATAATTTTAAGCTTTAATCTTAATTTATAACCTTAGTTTAAATCTTGAACTAAAATCCCATAACTCAAACCCTAAAAATTCAAAATCTATTATGCGAAAATTATAATAAGAGGTTTTAAAAAAATATAAATTTTTCGATTTTTTAAAATTATATTTAAATGGGGTAGGGTAATATTTAATTTAATTTTATTATAAATTAATAAGTTTATTTAGAGTTTTAATTCTTAATTTTGTAATTTTATAATTAAAACAATGAGAAGTAATTTGAACAAATTAAGGAATTACTTCTAAGTTAAAACAATCTTATTAAATTAAATAAGGAAGAAGTCATTTAAACTCAATGATTATGTATTAACTAAATTATGTATTCTAATTATAATCTCAGTAAAAGATAGCTTATTTGAAACATTTTATGCATATGAGCTGATCTCAAAAAAAATTAAATTTACATTAACTTTTTGTTTACACTAATTTTCTTTTTTTAAACATTAATCCAATTAAAAACTAAGATATTCTTAACATTTCTTTGTTTGTTCTTAAAATGATAATTTGACAAAAATAAGTTAAAATTTTTGGAATATCTATTTCTTTCCGAACTATGATTAATATATTTACTATGATTAAATACACGTAGCTTTAGCCATTGCATTTCAAGTTCAAGATTTAAGGTCATAAACCTTTTGCTAAATTAAAAATAAATCATATAAATCTCAATCAAGTATAATATTTTGACCAGTCTACTTATTGACTTTTAGAATTTTTAGGTAGGAACATATATTTGTATTCAATTGTTTTCTATCAAGATTTAAAAGGTTATACGAATTATCCATATTAATATGAAAGATGATTACTATCAATCAGGATTTTACTATTTGCGCCCTATCTATATCTTTTGGATAAACACAAAAAGAAAATGGAACAAACAACAACAAAAAATGTGAGAAAATATCAAGAAAAACTAAAGTAAATAAATATAGTTGAAGATTGGATTTATTTACTTTATACATGATCCTTCAACGAATAATTTATTTAAAATCATAGCGGGTCAATTACTTAAAATGTTATGTGCTGATGAAATATATAAAATTAAATATCAAAACCATTATCCATAAAAATTATAGTCGCAACATTGGCTAATGGGAGGTTTAATGTACTTGGAAAAAATAATTTGTTAAATATGATTGACTAGCATCTTAGCTGTGTTTGAGAGTAGAATCAAGAGTGAAAGATAAGCAAAATAAACTGCCTTTCAGTTGATGCTACAATTGAAATAGGCTTAATGCTATTTCTCAAGGCATTTGAAGATAGATCTGTAGTTATAATGCCTCTCACACATAAATTTATTTGTACCAAAGTTTTATTTAATACCTTGAGGATGGTTTCCTACCACTTTTTATGATAAAAAGGTAAAGCAATATAAGTGTTTTAAGAGTAAATATGATAAATTAATGAAGATAGATTGATATTTAGTTCCAACTGTAGCTTTAGCTATTGTCTTAAAGTCTCCTCTGACTGTATTTCCATCATCACATTAGTATTTACTGATTCTTGATCAAACCAAGCAGAACATTCCCGTTTGAGAGGTCTCCTTCTTAGCGTCACTAAGAGCTGCTTCAAAGGTGCTGCTGCTGGAAGCTCAGCCACAGCTAGGTTTAAGAGTGCTCTGGCCAGGATCCTTAGAGATCAGGAACCTCCATTTTAATTGCTAGAATACTAATGTTTTTAAAAAGTTAATAAAATTAAATCATTCAAATTAAAACTTTTCAAGTTTTAATGTTTTTAAATTTTAAATCGTACTAATAGGTTTAATTTATAGAGAAATAATGATCTAGATGTCTTAATTAATTTTAATATTATATTTATTAATTAAGACTTTGAATGATTTAATTTTATTAACTTTTTAAAAACATTAGTATTCTAGCAATTAAAATGGAGGTTTCTGATCTCTAAGGATCCTGGCCAGAGCACTCTTAAACCTAGCTGTGGCTGAGCTTCCAGCAGCAGCACCTTTGAAGCAGCTCTTAGTGACGCTAAGAAGGAGACCTTTTAAACGGGAATGTTCTGCTTGGTTTGATCAAGAATCAGTAAATACTAATGTGATGATGGAAATACAGTCAGAGGGGACTTTAAGACAATAGCTAAAGCTACAGTTGGAACTAAATATCAATCTATCTTCATTAATTTATCATATTTACTCTTAAAACACTTATATTGCTTTATTAGGGAAGTTTCCTGGCAAGTGAATTTTTTTTATTTTCCTAAAATTCATATTCTTAAGTTATTCTTTCTAATAAAAAGTAACAGCTTTTTTTTATTTGGCTTTCATGTGGTCTATGAAGTATTAGCCTATGTCTGATAAATTAAAAAAATTTAATCACTTAATAATAATATTTTACTCTTTTAAAACCCATTTTAATTATTTTAAAAGCTTCTATTTTCTATTATAATCAACTTACATTTATAAAACATTCATTATTCAGAAATATACTATACAAAAACATTCTCTTCATTTTGAAGATGGTGAAGGATGTATAATAAAAAATAAATTCCCCTTTTTTTAAAAATTAATTTTCTTGTCAGGAACTTCATACTTGCCAGAGGGAACTTCCTCCCCTAAATTTTATAATTCTTAAATAAATACGAACTATGATTCAATCTTTAATTTAATGAAAGATTGAGGTCTCTTAAAATTTCTGGAAGAAATAAACTAAAATCTAGTTAATCTATATGAAGAATTATCTCATTATCATTATAATGAATCTATTAACTTTTTTTAAATACAATTAACACTTTTTAATATTACTTAATTATTCTATATTAATTTTTTTCTCTAAATATGTTCTTCAATAAAATAGAGACATCGATAAAATTAGTATTAGACTGTAAATTTAACAATTGATAATAATTAAAGATAAAAATGTGAAAGAAAGTAGAAAATTTATATAATAGTAAAATAAGAAGATTTTTTCTAGCAATATCATTGTATATCAAATAAAAAGTGTTCTAGAGAGACACAATCAAAACCCCAAAACCCTTTCAGTAGTTTGATTGAGTTTTTGATTGATAAAAGTAGACTATTAGTGCATACTTTATTAGGGTTTTAATAGGGTTTATGTAGGGGTTTAATGTTTAAATGTTAGTAATTTAAGTGAGTATATGCGAGGTTTGGGGTCAGTTTATGACATTGAGTATATTGATTTATTGTTTAAGTTGCGTTATGGTGCGATGATTGTAGTGATCAACTCAAACCTATCCTTAATTACACATCTATAGCAAGACTGCTCCATAAATCTCCTGCAACTGTGAGGTCTCATTGTCTATTAGCATTGAATTTAAAGAAATAGCAACTTAATTCTAAGCCTAAAAGACCTCTTAAATTTTAGCAGCATCTATCGATTATCTTATTAATGATAAGATTCTTTAATACTGGGCTCACTTCTCTCTGTCCTAGAGAGCTGTGATGTTTCATCGTCAATTTCCTGAGCTTCATATCTCTGCTTAATCGATAGCTAACATATATAAAAAGAACGGAATATCTTACAAGACAGTCAATCGCATTAAGAGAGTGATTGATTTTAATGTTTCATTTATAAGGATAATTTAAAATATATATTCGATTAAATGCAGAGGTATTACTAATAACATTAAGTTCATACACGCTGATGAGGCAGTATTCACGTTTAATACCTTCATATCAAGGTCTTGGTATCAAAGATATAGCAATATTGAAGTATATGACTAAAAGGTCAACGTGTAAACTCATGCTATTCTCGGTGGAATAAGTGAAGATAGTGGCCTCGAGACTTATGTTATCCACCCTCGCTCAATAAAGACCGAATAATACATAAAGTTCTTGCAATAACTCAGAGATAAGTACGCCGACTAAGAGATTATTCTGTTTGTAGATAACTTATCTGTCCATAAAACTAAAGACACAAGGAAGGAATATGAACGCCTAAATATAACACCTTTATTTAATGTTCCCTACAGTCCTCAGTTCAATGGAATTGAATTATATTGGGGGTTATTGAAAGTCCACTACAAGAAACTCCTACTCTATCACTTGATGCATGACTTGAAGATAGATACAGTCGATTTTATTAAGAGTGCTGCTAAGAGACTCAGCGATGAGAAAGCTAAAGTATGCGCAAGAGAAGGGAGATTTTGTGTATATAAATAAGTTTTAGATTTAAACGAATGAATAAGTTCACATATTAAATTTGCCTGTAAAGGGATTTGGCTTCTCTTTCTTTTCTTCCTCTTAAGGCTTGCTTGGGCCTATGTTTCTTTTCTTATTGCCAGCTCCTGCATCTATGTTCATTTCTTCTGGCTTTTATAAATCTTTGAAGAGTCTCTTACTCAATTCATGTTTTACTTGAGACTTTCTCTCTCTGTTTAATTTGCTGCGCTCTTTCATCAAGTATATAGCAGTACCAGGTTTTTCTATAAAGTTAGAAGGCTAAGCTTACTTGAGATGAAAGGATGCTTTTGAAGTTCCTAGAGCCAGGTCTCGCTGATTTTAATACCTTGCTTCTCTTTTTCTTCAGGAGAGATGCTGTAGCGTTTCTTATGAGCTTCTTAAATAACTTCATTTAAGTACTCAGGTTTCAGAGTTCCAAGGACACCAAAGAAGAAGTTTCTCTCTGGCAGCTTATTAGAGAGTTGCAACTTTGATGGAAGGTAGAGAGCAACATCTGGATCACTCATAGCATCATCATAGAGGTTTGTTACTGAAATTTCAGGGTAGTTAGGTATCTCTATCATCCTAATTTCATTAGACTTAAAGCTTTTTTCTCTTCACTTAGTAAGGCTTTTAAGAATGAGATTTTAGTTCCCTCCTAAGTCGGCAAGAATTATCCAACTATAATGGGTTTATTAATCTTACTTAAGAACTTACCTTGCTATACCAAATATTTATATATGTCTTCTTTACTTCGAAATTTTCCTATTAAATCTTGAGATTAAATTCTCTTCATTGCATCATTCATAGACTCCATCTTGTTTCCTCTTTCTAGAAATGTTAATGAAATTTAAAATTATGGATATCCATTCTAAGTTTATTCAAATCTTACTACTAAAAGGGAGGACCTACTGGAGGTCAACCTTGAAAAGATATGCGGAGAAGCATTGAACAACTTGCTCCAAGTTTTACATATTGATTTCCATTTTTATCATTCTATCTCCATTAAATTGCTCCTAATAATGTTTAATTATTTTAGGAGGTCCTCCAAATTAAGTTTCAACTTTATTAGGAGTTAAATTTTAAGGTTAAAACTTAATTAGGAGCATATTAAATTAAAAAATTTTTAATAACTTTACCTCCAAATTAAGTTCAAACTTGATTTGGAGGACCTCCTAGAGAAACAAAACTTCATTAGGAGTATTTTAATTTACTAAAACGGATTAAATTCTCATAAAATATGTCAACTTACAGTCTTTTATGTTTGTTTAATTTTCTAACCTCTCAGCCGAAAATCTACCAGAGTGTCTTATACTCGACTATTAAAGTTTATCAAGGTATATTTTATCATTATTATAATAAAATATATCAGCAAACTAAAATGAGCGCTAACCTTCTGAGAAGAGCGGCATTACTTGGGTAAAATCAGTCAAAATTTCATTCCAGCAACCAAAAAAAGTAGAGACCAGAGACGCTTGTACTCAGTGGGAGCCTACTTATGACAACTTTGACCAGTCTAGCTTTGAGATTTAAATATAAGTTAAGTAAGATGTTATCAAAGAAGCTGTGCAAATTGAGGAGGAGGTTAAACAACCCGCCCTAGAGCATTAATAAATTCCAGCTAAAGTTGACTATTAATGCAAAGAATGCAATAAAGTTTTCCCTTACTAGTCGACTTATAAAAGACACTTGAGAGATATACACAACGATATGCCAAGGTTATATCTCCAGCATTAAAAGAAAGATGGGAAGTATGTCTGTGAGTTCTGTGAGAAGCCATATTCTCATACTAGAAACCTCAAAATGCACTTAAAGTAAAAGCACAATTAAAGTTTTGTCTTTATTCATGAACCCACAGGGAATAGATTCCTCTAAAAGAGAAGATCAAGAAACCCAATGGAGGTCTCTTAGAGTTGAAGTCTAGAAGTAAGTTAAAATGAAGAAAGCAGTCAAGAACTTTCCAGTCTCTGAGATCAATAAAATAATGGTTAAAATTGAAGCAATGAAGATTCCTATATTAAAAATTATTGACTTAGATTCTTGCCTAGAAAGCTACCTTACTCTTGAAGATAAAGTTGAGAAGAGAGTAATTACTGATGACTAATATGCTTACAAGATATATCCTTTCAATTACTTCCTTGCTGATGACAAGTTCCAAATGGAATTTGCTAATGAGTATTATGCTCTTTAAAAGGCAAAGTTTAAATGAGTGTAGGCATATCATCTAGCTTGATGCTATTTTACTTGGTAAAGATCGTGTAGCCTTCAGGCTTTCTTTACTTGAAATGACTTACAGAGAATTCTTATCTGACAATAGATCAAAGATAAGTTAGCTAGATAGTATAGCAGATAGTTGAGGGGATTGAAGAGCTTCACAAGCAAGGTTATGTTCATAGAGACTTAAAACCAGAGAACATCATGATGAACTTTCAGCATCTTAGAGTTTATATTATTGACTTCAACAGAGCTCAAAGAGTGCAAGCCTCTGCATAAGGAAACGTATCCGGCACTCCTGGATATTTCCCAGAGAGAGAGGATTGGAGAGATGGAGATACTTAATGGGATATCTGGGCTCTAGCAGTAATAATAATAGAGAGTGACATGCCAAGAAACGATTACTTTAGCTGCAGGAGTGAGAGAGATTCTAAGCAGAGAATCAAACAATATCTCGAGAAAAAAAAAATAAATGGAGGTCTCAGAGAACTTGCATATTCAACTATTATCAATCCAAGCTAAGAGAATTAACAAACAATAGAAACAATCAAACATCAACTAAGAAAGATAAAATTCAGAGAACTGCCACATGACACTAAGCTTAATTTTGTGTGAAATATTTAAAAAACTCGCTTGTTATACTCACTTATATTACTAACATTTAAACATTAAACCCCTACATAAGCCCTATTAAAACCCTAATAAAGTATGCACTAATAGTCTACTTTTATCAATCAAAAACTCAATCAAACTACTGAAAGGGTTTTGGGGTTTTGAGTGTGCGAAAAGTATTATTTACATTTCAATTGTTGACCTTATTGTAAAAGAGTTAGAATATCAGAATATAAAGGTCAGTATTCTGATTTTTTTTCAATATTTTTAGAAACAGCTTATAGTTTTAGATTGGTCGCCACCTCATAACATCTAACTTCATAATTTTGATCAGTCTATGGTGCAAAGATATTAAAAAACAAATAGAAATTTGCAATAGAAAAATTTCACAGCGCTTATAATTATATTTCCTTAATAATTTAATAAGCACTTCAACTTTTTATTGGTTTAATTTTCTCTTTTTTTAAATTTATTATTCGTCTTGACTGTAATTATCATCTGTGGAATAGAGTATTGTTTTAAGTTCCCTTTTATATGAGGACGAATAATTTCTCGATTAAAGCAAGATCAAATTAGTAAGTTACCAAAAACAATGTTGATATCATAGAGTATATTTAACTTTCTCGAAGATAGCTGTTTCTATGGCAAGAAGCATTATATAGTATGAGAATATATTTTGCTCAATGTGTGGTTGAGCTCTATATTGAAAAAAGCAGACTTTAAAACTACATTATTTTCTTTTAAAAGTTGAAAGTAAACTATTCCTTCTATGTAGAGGTATGAGCAATCAGACAAATCTATTGATAACGCTTAGAATCAATAATTTGCAGCTGCTGTTATTTTGAGGACCATGCATTTAAATTTGATTGGCTGAATTATATTGAGCTTTCATCAATAATAATAAGAATTTTACTCTCAAATAGTAATTATTTAATGAATAGTAGCTAAAGCTCTTTGGTCTATGCTTAAAATCGCAAATGACTTCTGGCTCATATGAGATATTTCTTTGATAACATATCCAGTATATTTCTTAGAAACTTCAGAATTTAATCAGTAAATCTTGAAATCCTGTTTAATATTAGAGGAAAGTTTGGATAACTAATGGAGTTAACAGCATGTTATTTTATCTGATGAATTTCAAAATTAATTATTATACTTGCCGTCTTAACCTATACTCTTATTTTAAAAGGTAACTTATGTTCACTGTATTATAATACTTTCATAATTAAAACAAATTTTTATGTAATATAAAAGATTAAAATGGCAATTAGGCAAAGTGTTGCAATTAGATAAGGCATGACTACAACTGTAGCTTGCATTACTTTTTAGACTTATCAAGCACCGATATTTTATGCATTCTGGAAAGATGAATCAACGTCATTCGCAGTCCAGGTCTTTAATACCTTGTACTTCAATATAAACCTCACTTTAGTGCGGATTTGCTCATTTAAATATCGCAACATAAGGAAATTGTCTTGCAATAGTTGTAATAAACAGAGTCAGCAGCAATTTATAGTTGCTTGAGCTACTGAGATCTCGTAATGGGAGTAAATTTTGTACAAAATAATTCAGCCTAGATCCTTATGGATGTTGAAGGTGCAGTTACTAACTATTCACGTTTCCCAAAAAAGTATCAATAGCCAAGAATACTGATATTCCCATGAATAACTAGCACAGGAGTGACTAAGTGGCCATGTTAATAGATATTCCTGGAATTCTTCGTGCAGAGCACAGTACTAATTTAATGTATCTAGACACTTTTTCAGGTATAAGTACATAGTCCCTTAGTGTAACTAGTTACAAATCTGTGTAACTAGTATAA
The DNA here is from genome assembly GCA_000711775.1 of Oxytricha trifallax. Taxonomy (NCBI): domain Eukaryota; phylum Ciliophora; class Spirotrichea; order Sporadotrichida; family Oxytrichidae; genus Oxytricha; species Oxytricha trifallax. Next base: position 4,692 of record ARYC01000778.1, on the reverse strand, counting down.
AGCACTGGGATTTCAAGCTTTAAGAATATAATTGTAATACCTTGTGTAACTTCTTATAGCATCAAAAGTAACTAATGACGCCTACCATAGTGTCTTGTTTCATTATAAATCACATTATCTCTCCGAAAGAAAATTGTAAATATCCGAATCCTGGCTACTTAGTTGCTCCCGGAGAAGTTACTCGCTGAGTTTTTTATGCAATGTGTATCCTGTTACTATTTTTGGAAACGAGCAGTTTTGGTAACCTGGCTACACATTCATAAGAATTTAGGCTGAATACTTTTTGGCAAAATTTATTCCCCGTATTGCAAATTGTTGACTCGTGTATCCTTGGAAAAATGGTATCTCGTTAGTTGTCATTCATCACAACCAATATCCCAGCAGTGCGATGGAGTAATTTGCAAAGGTAACCTGAGTAGTTAGCCATCTATTCCCAATGAACACAATCTTGTCCGGTAATTCTGACATCAATAACTCTGTGTGTAATGAGTAAGAAATTTTCCTTGGCTCGATTTATTTTTATGATGAAGCTCCTCTCAGTTTCAGGACTTTCCTCATCTTATTTAAACCTAGAGCTTAATTCCCATTTTTTACATATTTATTATATAAAAATTTGTTTTAATTATGATAGAATTATAATAATTTACTAAGGCTTTTGGCAGTTTATTGCCTAATCTATATATAATACATATTCTTTTGAGCTAAATTTGTGTAGCTTCTACTTAAGCAGATAAGCTTACTTTCTCCACATAAACATGCTTATAATATATTATTTAACCTTTCTCCACTTTACTGGAAAATAATTCTTAAACTCCTCAATATCATCATAAGCTTGAGCGTTGATTTGTAAAAGCGGCTTGCCATCATTCTTAATAAATTGTTTAATCATAGAAGAAATAATAGTATTTAAGAGATTACTTGATATCTAAATAATATCTTCGATTTAAGTCATTGCTGAAAATTTCATCGAGAGCCTCAAATGGTACTCGTAATCTTTTGAAGGATGCCTTGTTTGAATGTTTTTTCATTTTCATTTTTCATGCCGATTCTAAAACTTCACATCTGGGGTAAGAACTTTGAAAATAATACAGAGCGATTTTCAAGAGTAGTCGTAATCTTAGAATAAAGGAGTTATTTCTTAATTCACATTATCTTAGTAGTCAATGAATGTTCATAAATTGAGCCTGTAATTGGTTGTAACTGCCTGAATTCTATTAGCGATAATAAGATCCTCATCATAGTATCCTCAGTTATTATGGCTCCTAATATGGTAACAAAGATTAACGATCTAGTCTCTCTATATTTAATTTATTAAAACTTTAATAATTAATTAAATTATAATGAATTAAAAAAGTTTCTATAAATAATAATTCACTTTTATAAAAAACAATCATTTCTTTCATACCGAATATGTCTTTGATCTAAACCCCAGAACTATATCTTAAACAATATCAATAAACATTTATGTAATAGTTTATTAATATTTATTTTTATTATAAAATAGGTAGATATATACCATAACCATGAACTCATTAGTAAATGCCCATAAACTTAGGGAGAAGATTGGGATCAAGAAGGAGCCATACGTCTTTTTAGTCCAAGAATGTGGCCTTTTCTTCCCAAGCTTCAATACACAAACATGTACTCTTTCTTCGGTCTATCCTTAATGGAGAAACAGATAGAACTAATTTATTAATAGCAAGTAATTTGTGTTTTAAAAGGGCAGATGTGATTGTCACTGTCGTACCACAGATTGAAGGATTGACAGTAGAGGACTTCCTTGAGTATGCTTCGTCATAACCAGCAATTAGGAGTGATTTGCCTGATTAGAGCGACTGGTTCCATCTAGATAAGAGATGAATATGTTATATATTAATGTCACTAGACAAGGGTGGGGTTAATTCGAAGGTAATAGATGTGAAGATGGATAGAAGAGGAAAGCAAGATCAAACTGAAGGGTTACTAGTTCTAATGAGGCCTGAATTTGCTAGTGCCTTTGAAGAATCATTGAGCTTTAAAAATAAAAAATAACTCTTTTTTTATTACAAAAATATTCCTTTTACAAATATTAATAGTTCACAAAGGGAAATCTGCTATTTATTACATCCAGAAAAAGAAGAGTAAAAGAGATCGAAGAAGTTAATCAGGAGAAGTAGCAAAACTTGAGTGAGAAAGCATATAAAAATATCTGGAAGGAAAGAAAAGAATTTAAAGTGATTATTATTAGATGAGTAATGGGCTTTAAGACCATAGTATGTATTGCAATTTGGTCATGAAATTCATGTAGAGGCTGGGCTCATTGATGATAATGACAATCTTTGATAAGTACCTAAAATATGAATCTAGAATACTCTGAGATTAACTTTGAGGATTGATTAATCAATTAATACTTAACTATTATTTTTAAAATAATTGCAAAATAATCATAACTTAATTAAACTTTAATTTATAATTTAATAAGAAATTTTAAGGATAAGTAAGCGATTCGTACTTAAAAAAAGAATTAATATGGGATTTTTGACATTTAAATTCATCTTTTGATATTATTGGTCTTTGCTGGTGGAAAAAATGTTTCCATATCCAGCTTTGACTTTAAGTTTCATAGATTCTCTGCTTATTTCAAGTTCATTTAGGTTAATCATTATAGAAATGTTCATCTTCTTAAAAAGACCATTTCCCCAGAATTAACAATATTTTATATGCTTATATAATTTTATGGTTTATGCTCATACTAGTTCGAGTAAACAATTGTTTATCGTTAAAGGGAGTGAACTAGAAAGAATGAAAGAGACTGATGTCTAAATTATTATTATATGTTATGGTAATTCATCTATGCTTATAATACTATATTTTTACACCAAAATAACCATTTGGTAGTCTTCAAAATTTCACAATATTAATTTTGTGGCTGTTGATGATCATTTAGTTTTTAATCGCAATAATCTGAGATGACAATGACAATCGGAGTATTAGAATAAAATTGTTAATCCTTTAATCCTAGTTCGAATGATAAAACTGTTTCGATGTTTCTATTTTTTTCGGTTAGATTTTGAATTCTAGGTTATTAATGTTTTGATCTAATCTTAGTTGTTTTTCTCTTGTGATAAACCCTGAAGAATATTTAGAAGTGTACTATAGTTTCTAATTGTCTTTCTATTCTTGTTTTTAGTTATGCAGTATTTAATGGTGCTGGCATAAAATTGGCTTAAGACCAGGTAATGCCACAATCTTTTGCCGTCGAGTCTCCCAACTATTACCAACTATTTGATCTTAAACTCGATTTTGAAATATGCCAGTCATGATTAAGTAAGAATCACCAATCTTCTCGATTTCTTCAGAGATTTTAATATCAGCTTCTCACTTTTATGTCTGAGATAGTATGAAGTCGCGAAATAATGCAAATTTATCTCTAATGCATTAACTACTTTCTAAGGTAACTTCAATTCTAAATCTACGTTATAGCTTCTCAGAAAAAAACTTACTTTACTCAATTTTTTTAACTAATTCTCAAAAATCTGATTGGAAGAGCACGCTACCATTCAAAACCCCAAAACCCCTTAGTGAGGTTTATAAGTGCTTTGATTTGTAGGGTATAATTGGGGTCTTATTGGGGTTAGTTGAGAAATTAGGTCATTTTGCAATATGAGAAATAGAAATTAGCGAAATTTAGGGTCTATTTATGATGAGTAATATTTAGATTTACTACTTAAGCTTAGGTATGGTACGATAATTAATATAGACTAAGCCAAACCTGTACTTAATTATGCAGCTATAGCAAAGCTCTTACACAAGAGTGCCTCAACTGTTAGGTTTCACTGTTTGCTAGCTGTTTAGCATTATAACTCTGGTTCTTGAACGCATCCTGAAAGAAAATAAAAGTTCTCTCAGGCTCATATTGACTTTCTCTGCGATTCGAAGACTTTGAAGTATTGGGCACACTTTCCATTAGACTAGCGAGCTGTGATGTTTCATCGCAGGTTTCGTGACATGTGTATCTCTCCTTAGACTATAGCCAATATTTATAGAAGAAATGGTATTACTTTAAAGACTGTCAACAGAGTGAAGAGACGGGGCGAAAGTGATTGATTTTACAGTGCCATTTTATAGTAATAATTTAAACTATATATATGATTAAATGCAGAGAGCTATTACTAGTAACATCAAGTTCATACGCGCTGATGAAGCTCTGTTTACCTTTAACACCTTTATTAATAAGTCTTGGTATAAGAAGTATGATAATATAGAAGTCTACGATTAGAAAATAAAGATTGTAACTCATGCAATTTTAGCAGGTATTAGTGAAGACTCTGGCTTAGAAAGTTATGTTATTCATCCTCGCTCTATTAAGAGAGAATAGTACATAGAGTTCCTACATAAGCTCAGAGGGAAGTATAGCAACCAAGAGATCATCCTGTTTGTTGATAACCTATCAGTTCATAAGACTAATGAGTCTAAGAAAGCTTATGAAAAGTTAAACATAACCCTGTATACAATGTTCCTTACAGCCCTTAATTTAATGGAATTGAATTCTACTGGAGTTAAATAAAGACCCACTACAAGAAACTGTTGCTATATCATCTTATGCATGACTTGCCTACAGATACAGTAGACTTGATTCAGAGTAGCTGCAAGAGAGTAAGCATAGATAAGACAACAGTTTGTGCGAGAGAGGGAAGAATGAATGTTTATAAA